>JAKUCM010006946.1:0-35150 GCA_023374145.1 Lepidium sativum | reverse complement strand
ACAGTTGAAATAACCTTTTATAAAATAGTAAACTGCATCCCTTTATATATCAATATTCTTCTTACTAATATGGTTTTGACGACCAAAATAAAACTTGGTTTCATAATCTTTCTTAATTTGTAATGTGATTAATTATACATTATGCATTGATTCAATATCATTTTGCCATGATATAGTTCAGATATGTATGTAATTTATTGTAGAATTTTAGGCGCTGACAATTTTTCTGAAAAGAAACGGTTCTCATGAGCAAAATGTCTATTAGACTAGAAGATAAGTTTTGCTGGATGCGATGCAATTTGTCAGCAATTTTATTAAAGTTTGAAACCGTAATTCTGCTCTTAAACCAATAGTAGTAGCGAATCTCATACAAAAATATCATACGGAGAAAACTTTCTGAAATAGAGGGTCTAGATACGGATATTAACCGTTTGGAGATATGATATATGTTAACTTGTTTGAAAACTGCACATAATTCTATATCTATATATGTGCATAAATATATTATTACATTATAATTCAATTTTTCATTTTGTTTGTAATATATAAGCCATATCGAATAATCAAAATATAAAGTCTAACCTAAATATCATATCATCAAGCTAATAAAATCTATATATAATTAAACTAAGTATTGTTCTCTAACCTAAATAATCAACCATCAACCTAGCAAAATCTAAATATTATTCACTAACATCTAAAATGTATTCCCAGTTCTCATCATGAACAATAAATATACACTGTCATCGACTATAAATTATGATATTTATTAATTATTAGATTGACGCTGTTTTTTTGAGGTGATCTTGTTCTTTAAGGTGACGCTGCGACACAATCAGCGACTATAGATTAAACCTAATAAAATAAAAAATGAATAATGAAAAAAGAAAAGACAATCGTTGCGACTACTATTATATATATTGTTAATGATCGCTGAGAAAATGAGTGACAGCTTAATACGTCGCTGCGACTCGATATACAGAATGTTGTCTATTATTTATTTCACTTTTCAAATAATTAGTTCATAATATATTTATATTAGGGGGTCTCTAACGCTGCGATCTTACAAAAAAACAAGACCTATATATATCAACCTACATATAAACATACAAAAAATAAACCTAACTAATAATAAAAAAACTTACCACACGCAGGCGATGAGGAGAATATTATCAACGAGGGGTAAAGTTATATACAAAAAAGTTTGGATGGAATATTTTGTTCAGATGCTGACGAAAAGCAGATATTTTACAAGAAAAAATTAAAAATGTTTTACTGTATGTTGGGTTGTAAAAATGCAATCCCTCGCCAATTCCAGACCCACTATCGACCGTAGTCCTGGGCATAAAACCCAGACCTAAAAAACCAAACTGAAACCGACCCAAAAAATAGATTCAGTTTCGGGCCCGGGTCTTACTACTTTATCCTATTGGGTCTTATATAACAATATCCACGAGTACTCGAAGAACCGAATCATTTCGATTATAGGATAACTTAATTCACTCGGGTCGAGTCAAGACTCTTCATTTCTCTCTGAGCATAACCCTAAATTTTTTTTTTCCGACTCAAAAGATCAACTTCCAGGTTCCTAAATCAAATCGATTTTAAATCCTTAAATACCAACCTGAAACCATCTACATTGTCAAGGATTCACTCAGAGGTAAAGATATGTAATTGTTGAATCTCTGTTAGGTTATCGTTTTAGCTTCCTCCTGTAATCGAATTGCTCAATTAATGTTAGTTGAGTAGAAATAAGGTTCTATGTTTTGATTTTTTCTCACTTGTCAATTATTATTGGTCACGTGACGAAACCACAAAACAGAAAGATCAGTTCAAACTTTTATGATTTTACCTATTTGCATCGGATTGAGAAGAAGCTATGTGCGTCTGAGAATTAGTAATAGTAGCATATATATATTTTAGCTTTGCCTCAAATTCTAAACATGCTTAATAATTTGTTTTCACTTTAAATGGCTTCTTGTGACCATGGTGGTGGTGGCATTGATGGAACACAAGAAGAAGTTGAAGTTCCAACATATGTAAATAAAGGGAAGAGGAAAAAAATCACAAGGAGATAATGGTCCTAAGCCAAAATAGAAGACACGGTCTTGGGATTGAGATCACTTCTCAAAATAAAAAGACAATATTGACAAAGCTAATTGTCATTATTGTGGGAAAGAGATGGCATGTCCAACCAAGTCTGGCACATCTAACATGAAAAAACATTTCTAGGTATCATGTAAGGCTTTTAAGGTTTGGGAATCTGCTAATAAATTCAAAGATCATACTGTGTTGACAACTGATTGTGATGGTGAACTTAAATTGTGTAAAGTATCTGAATTTGCGGTTGGGGAAGCTACAAATGAGATGTTAGTGATATGAGAGTTACCTTTACCGTTTGTAGAGAGTTTTACATGGAGATATTTATGCTCTAAAGTTCAGTTATACAAGATTGTTTCAAGGAGAACATGCACAAGAGATATTGTAGAAATGTATGCCAACAAGAAAGCAGAAATGAAGAAGATTCTTGGACAAAACAAGCAGAGGCTTTCATTAACTACAGACATATGGGTTGAACATGTGCTAGTTATATTGTAATAACAACACACTTTATTGATGCTTCATGACATTTAAAGATGTGAATGGTAACTTTTTGCATTTAAAATGTGATACTCACATTCTCAACTTGCTTGTGCAGGATGGTCTGCATGAGATTGATAGTAGTGTGAATGTTATCCGCAATGGTATTCAGTTTGTGAGGTCTTCAACACCTAGGCTTGCCTCATTTGAGCATCGTGTAGAATCATGAAGAGTTCAAAGAGGAAGTTTGCCTTTAGATGTGACAACAAGATGGAATTCCACCTACCTCATGCTAGAACAAGCTATAAAATTTAGAATTGGATTTGACAATATGGAGGTTGAAGATATATCATACAATGATTACTTCAAAGTTATTGTGGATGGAACAAAAAGAATTGGACCTCCTACTAAAGATGATTGGGAAGCAGTTAGTAGGTCAGTCCAATTCTTCTTCATATTTTACAAACCACTCTAATACTTTCAACTTCAACTTTTGTTTGTGCTCATAAATTATACAATGAGATAGTTTGTATAACTTGAAACATCAAAGCAGTAAGCACAAGTCTTGGTTCAGATGCACTCTTGCGGTCAAAAGCCTTATAGATGTTAAAAAAATTGGAAAAGCATTGGGATCTTTTTGGGACAGAGGTTGAGATGAATAAACTAGTCATAGTAGCAACTGTTTTGATCATATAAAAAGATTAAGTTTGCACAGCTTTTTTTTGAGAAACTCTATGGTAATGATAGTGAAGAAGCTACTCATCTTTTTGATTCAGCCATGAATATATTGAGGAGTCTGTTTGATGAGTACACCACTAGAGTGAAGAAAGGTGGATTGATGACATCTTCTCAAAAATCTTCTCAAACATCTTCTCATATGACATCTTCTCATACACGCAAAACTCCTTCTCAATCCGAGGACAAATTTGGAGATGATCTTCATGAGTTTACACTTCTTGGTAATGGTCTTGAATATGAAAGTATGAATGATATCTACAATGAGTTTGTTCAAGAAAAAGGTATTCAAGAGAAAACTAGTGAGTTAGATTTGTATTTGAGAGAATGTGTGGAGAATCCAAATCTACGTTTGATGTATGTACTTGGTTGAGAATAAATAGTCCAAAGTTCCCAGTTTTTTCACTAATAGCATGGGATATACTTGCTATGCAAGTGTCTTCAGTGGCATTTGAATCAGCCTTTAGCACTAGTGGTAGAATTGTAAGTTCATCGAGGAGCTGTTTGACTCATTACATTATTGAAGTCTTGATGTGTACCGAGCAATGGTTGAAATGTGAAATTAAAATCAGTGAACAAGGAGTGACAAAAAAAGAATAGATGCTTGATGATATAGAGTTGCAAGATGATCTTATGAGAGGTAATTTTGAACTTTATAACTCTTTCAAATTTTTAGTTCTGCTTTGTGAAATTCATATTACAATCAGTTGTAAATTGTTGGATCAATTATGTGATGCAGAGTTTGACATGGAATTCAACAGAGACAAATTCACTTAGAGTTGAAATTCAAAGAAGGCTATGCTCTTTATCTTTAGACACACATAGGTAATTGTATGTCCATTTCAAAGTTAACAATCTATCTCTTTTGTTTTTGGCAGATGTCGGTTTGGCAATGTTGTTTGCTATGGTTTTTGGATGTGTTGTTTTTAATTGTTTTGTTGCATTTCAGATTTATTTTGTAAGTTTTACAATGTATTCAGGTTTTTGGGTATAATTTCGGGTAAGAACCGTATAGATCCGACCCAGAACCGAATCGAAACTTGAGTGGATCCTATATAGGACTAAGACTTACGGATCCAAAAGACCCGAACCCGAAGAATCTAGATCAAAACTTGACCCAAATATATGAATGCCTAGGGCTAATCGACCATGTGCAATGTTCAGTCTTAAAAAATCAGATGATGCTCATTTTCGTCTAGACTAATATAGCCGAATTTTAAATTATTCTTGCTGTAACTCCAATCTGCTAAAATTTTCATGGAAAAATATCTAATTGAATTGATTCTACTATTTATTCCAAACTTCTTCTACAACTTCGGTGACCTACATTATATAACTCAAAGCATATATGAAAAATCAAAATTAATAGTGTCAGAAGAAACCAAAGGACGCATCAAACAACTTTTATTATTTTGTTAAACGTTTGCTATTAAATGAATGTAATACGCTCAAAAAAGAATAAGTTAAGAAGTAAGGATATGCATGATTGCATCCAAAATTCAACTGTCGTTTTTACAATATTGTGTCCAACAATTTTATTATTTATTTGATGTACTAGGAATAATTTAAAACACACGAAATTATGGCACAAAATTCTATACGTTGAAGGACCATTCAAAGTGTACTTTCCGTCGATAGCACCCGCCCCAGTGGCAATTTCCGACACTTTGGAATTCATTACATATAGATACTTATTTTATTTCTTTGGTATCTTATCGTACCATTTTCGGTTAAAAGTAATATATTCTCTCTGTTTTTTATACCGGATGTTTTAGACATTTTACACATATTAAAAAATCATTAATTGTTTTATTTTTCTAAGCAAAATATAGTTTATCACAAATTTCAAAATATTTTTATCAATCACAAATCAATATGTAGAATTTAAAGAGTCAAAAATATCAAAAGTGCAATAAATTTTGCATAGAAATCTTAATACATCAACTAAAAATAAATAAATTTTATTTCTAAAACATCAAGTAATAAAGAACAGAGGGAGTATATGTTTTTTTTGATAAGAGACTTATAAGTAATATATATGTTTAATAGAGATTTAGAAGATAATAGATAAAGAATGGTTTACTTTGGTTAAATTAATTTGTCCGGTTTAGTTTCCTTAGTTTGATTTATATTTGTATATATATACAAATACGATTGTACATAGAGATGTTGAGAAATGGGAAATCAGATTTACAAATTATGTTATAATTCAAAACTCTCATATGGTATCATAGCACTTTCTTACTCAAATCTCTGAATTCTCAACTTCGTTTTTCATTTCTCAGCTTGCAATCTTCAGTTTACTGGTTCATTTTATGTAATTTTTGTTGTGATTTCACCGATTGAAGTTCTCGATGGTGCGAAGAGGAGGGAAGAAATTACGTGCTTCGCCTGGTGAAATTGCAACTTTTGAGCTTCGGAATCGTGATGAAGATCTATTCTCTGAAGAACCTACAACTAATATGAAGAACCAATCAAGTATTATCCGATCTCTTGCTCGTGAAAGTTACAGACCGAATTCGACAGAAATTGACTCATTTGATAGCTCACACAGTCCTTTTCTTCATTCAGTAGATAATCCAGGTTTATCTATCGTTGCTCATGTCTTAGATGGAACTAATTACAATAGTTGGTCGATTGCTATGCGAATCAGTTTAGATGCCAAGAATAAACTGAGTTTCGTAGATAGATCATTACCAAGGCCTTCTGAAAGTGATAGAATGTTCAAGATATAGAGTAGATGTAATAGCATGGTTAAGTCTGGTTATTGAATGTTGTTACGAAGGAAATCTATGATAGTATTCTGTACTATGAGGATTCAGTAGAGATGTCGGATGATCTGTATCGTCGTTATAAAGTGTGTAATCTGCCAAGAAAATACCAGATAGAATAGGCTGTGATGAGTCTCAAACAAGGATCATTAACTCTGTCTACGTATTACACTAAGAAGAAGACATTATGGGAGCAACTTGCTCAGACCAAAACTTCTTCAGCTAAGAGGTGTGATTGCGAACAGGTGAAAGATCTTCTTGATGAAGCTGAAACAAGCCGTATTATACAATTTTTGATGGGGTTAAACGACAATTTTAACACCATCAGAGGTCAGATTTTAAACATAAAACCACAGCCAAGTTTAAGTGAGATATACAGCATGTTGGATCAAGATGAAAGTCAAAGGATAATTGGGAATTCTTGACAAACGTTGCCAACTCACTATGCTCTTTGCTCACGGAGGACAGAAGCCTAAGTGTTCTCATTGTTCTAAACTTGGACACACCATGGATCGTTGTTATAAATTGCATGGTTATCCACCCGGTCACCTAATGAGGGGGAAGAAATCAGATTTTGCAAATGGAAATGTAGCGGTTACAACAAATGTCATAGAAGATAACAGTTCTGATGGTATGAAAGACACTATGTCAATGGAGCAAATTCAGACAATGATTTCGTATTTGAGTTCCAAGCTTCAACCTAGTTGTTCAGCATCGGGCCAAGAAAATCTGAAAGCTTCGATTTTCAAACTCTGGACCAGCTGTCATTCAGATATTTGGTACTATTCTCTCTTTCTACTTTCATCCTAAATCTTACTATGACATGTTGATTTCTACTATACCTCATGGAACTGATCTGTCTCTTAATAGTTGGGTTATAGACTCTAGGCTAGTCATCATGTCACACACAACATGGAGTTGTTTACTGATTATGTGTCATTAGACAGAAAATTTGTTACTCTTCCTAATGGAATTACAGTTAAATAGAAGGAACTAGTTATGTTCAATTAACTGATGAATAAGAATACTCGTTGTTGTCATGTTTGTCATATTGCAAACAAAAGCGTTTATCCTTTCAGTCTCGTAATAATAGATGTTTGAAACCTTTTGAATTAATTCATATAGATACTTGGGGTCCTTTTGATGTCCCTACTGTTGATGGTTTCAAATATTTCCTCACCATTGTTGATGATTATAGTCGAGCTACTTGGATTTACTTGCTTAAATTGAAATCTGATGTGTTGAATATATTTCCTAACTTCTTGCAATTGGTAGAAACTCAGTATAACACTCATGTTTGTTCTGTTCGATCTGACAATGCTCATGAATTACAGTTTACTGAGTTGTTTAAATCAAAAGGAATTTGAACAAATCATTTATGTCCTGAAACTCCTAAACAAAATTATGTGGTCGAGAGGAAAGATCAGCACTTGTTGAATGTAGCTAGGGCCTTAATGTTTCAGTGAGGTTTTCCTTTAGAATATTGGGGGGATTGTGTGTTGACAGCAGCTTTTCTTATAAATAGGTTACCATCTCCAGTTCTAGATCATAAAACTCTTTTTGAGATACTTACAACAAAATCACCAGAATATCTATCTCTTAGAATTTTTGGGTGCCTTTGCTATAAGTCGACATCTTTGAAGTCTAGAAATAAATTTGATCCTCGTGCTAGAGCTTGTGTTTTTCTTGGGATATCTATCGGGTTATAAGAGATATAAGCTTCTAGACTTAGAGACAAGATCAGTTTCTATTTCCAGACATGTCATATTTCATGAGGCTATTTTTCCTTTTGCTACATCTAACATCCCAGATGTATCATAAGACTTCTTTCCTCATATTTCATCACATGTACCAACCTCCGATGGTTCCCACATGCCTCTAAGGCTCCCATATTTTGATATCATTCCTCTTCCTCATGATGAGATATCATCCGAGATTTACACTCATTCTGAGTCCAAATCTCATAGACCCAAAAACTACCTAAATACTTGCAGGATTTTCATTGCTATAATCATACTAGTACTATTACTAAAACCACTCCTTATTCACTTGAAAATTATATCTCTTATTCATACTTATCTCAGCCTTTCCAAGCTTTCATTAATATGATCACAAAAATACATATTCCACAAAATTTTCGAGAACTAAGGATTTTCAGGTTTAGTGTGATGCAATTGGAGTGGAAATTGGAGCATTTGTACGAACTAATACATGGACTCTGTGTGAGCTCCCACCAGGGAAAATTGCTATAGGTTGTAAATGGATATTCACAATGAAATATAATCATGATGGCACTGTGGAGCGATTTAAAGCTCGTTTAGTAGCTAAAGGGTACACACAACCGGAAGGTATCGATTTTCTTGATACATTTTCACCTGTAGTTAAATTGGGCACAATTAAAATTCTCTTGGCTTTGGCTCCTAAGCTGAAGTGGCATCTCAAACAGTTAGATATATCTAATGCCTTCTTGAATGGAGACTTAGATGAGGAGATCTATATGAAGTTACCACTTGGATATTCTGAGATTCAAGGGGAATCAGTTTCTTCTACTGCTATTTGTAAACTCCACAAGTCAATATATGGCCTTAAGCAAGCCTCGAGACAATGGTTTTTAAAGTTCTCAACCACATTAACTGGTCTGGGTTTTGCACAATGTCATGGAGATCATATAATGTTTGTCAAATGTGTTGCAGGAAAATTCATTGTGGTGTTAGTTTATGTTGATGACATACTCATTGTGAGTACCACTGCAACAAATACTGATGAGTTAACTCTTCAACTGTCTGCTGTGTTTAAACTACGAGACTTAGGCATTCCCAAATTCTTCCTTGGTCTTGAGAATTCACAATCTGCTGAAGGTATCTCACTCAGCCAAAGAAAATATGTTCTGGACTTACTGAGCTTCACAGGTTTCTCTGGCTGCAAACCTTCTACTATTCCAATGGAACCAAATCAATCTTTGTCTAAAGATGATGGTGCTTTACTTGAGGATTCAAAACATTATCGTCAGCTAGTTGGTAAACTGCAGTACCTGACCACAACTTGCCCTGATATAGTGATAGTCCTCATATTTTGTCAGTTTTGAGCTCATTATTACAGTTATATTTGGGAAATTCGTCTATGTTTTATTGAGATTTCAGGTCAAAAACGTTCAAATTTGGAATCATGTTTGAAGGTGGAGTTTGAAACATTTTCCGGCATTCTCCACGAAGGGAAGGACCGATTGATCTACCAAGGATCGATCGATCAAAGATCTGAAAGGATTATGCGCACGATCCAAAGAACGACTTAGTTTTTGAGAAGATCGATGCATCATTCCAAAAGATCGATCGATCAGCCAAGGATCGATCGACCAAAGACCTTTCGCAGAAACCTAATTTCGCGATTTTCAGCTCTTATTTTGGGCCCTATAAATACTTTTTTTCCTATTTTTATTAGAGAGAAGTTTTTGAGTTGTGAGAGACGAATTTTACAGAGTTTTAAAAGTTTGTAAGCTAGGAAGAAGATCTCTTCATACTTGAGAAGAATTTATGAATCCTCTTTATTTCTGTTAATGCAATTTCAGTTTCAGTTCATCATGATTTGCTTTATTCATTATTCTATGTAAAAGTAGATCTTAGATCATATCTAGGGATTCTTGGGTTTTAGAATTCACTGTTGGGGAACAAATAGGATTGATGAATAAATGATTCTCCTTCTAATACTCGAGTCTAATGCATATATTTGTCTGATCACCTAGTCAATGATTTTAAGGAACTAGAACTAGGTTAAATGAGCAATTCCTTCACTACCAACGAGAGTTGATGTTAGGTTGGATTGTGGGTAATTGAACCCAATAATAAGGCCTACTTGTAGTCTAAAACCAACGAGAGTTAAGACCTTCAGGTTATTAGTAGAGGGGTAGATTCAACGAGAGTTGGTTTACCTTTATTTATGTTCAAGCCGAGAATAAGATTAGAGTAGCTCCTGAATAGTTTCCCTGACAAGAATTCTAACTCCCGAATAGATACCCGACATTCAATTACTTTAGTTATTTGATTACAATCACATTTAAGTTGTTAGAATTCACTTCCTTCATTTGATTGATATAGCTTGCGATTCAATAGAAATTGAGAGTGTAAATTGGTTCTTCGTGGATTCGATCCCTAAATACTATTACGTGTGTTGTGCAGTTGCAGTAGGATATAGGTTTAAAACTCCTAGTATCAAGTTTTTGGTGCCTTTGCCGAGGAACCAATAGTTGTCTTTCGATTTTCTGTTCACAATTTCAAGTCTATATCGTTACTTACGTTTTCCTTTTTGTTTGTTTTTGTTCTTTTCCAGGTGTATGACCAGAAGTCAAGGTTCAAAACACCTATTCAACTTAGATAATCAGGAGCTTGCGAGAGTTGAATGAGAAAACCGAAGAGCCAGAAATATGAATCCTCCAGGAAGCCTGCTCAACGCATAGAGAGTTGGCTGAGATTAGGAGAGTACGGGAGCCTGCTCAACGCAGAGCGATATGTGACATGGACACTCTGCACACTCACTATCGAAATCGCTCAGCTATTCGACCTCGTGCTATTGAGAGGAATGATTATGAGATCAAACCTCAGCTCATTGGGTTAGTCAAGTAGTATGTCTTCAATGGACTTCCAGGGGAAAATCCTATGGACCGCATAGAGAACTTCGAGGACATATGCGGGACCACTAGCTCTAATGGTGTACCTCCTGATTATATGAAGTGTAAGTTCTTCCATCACTCACTCTCAGACAGAGCTTCCAGGTGGTTGCGTTCACTACCTCCAGGATCACTCACCATATGGGCTCAGGTTCGAGCAGCATTTCTCGACCAATTTTACATGAAGTCCAAGACTGCAGCTCTCAGGAGCAAGATTTCATCGTTTCAGCAATGATCTATGGGATCTTTGAGTGAAGCGTGGGAACGTTTCAAGGAGTACCAGCGAGACTGTCCGCACCATGGGTACTCGGATGAACAGCTCCTCAACACCTCCTACAGCGGGATCGAATGGGAGTACAAAAATTCTCTGAATGCTCCCAGCAATGGGGATTTCATGACAAACACTAGGGATGAAGCTTTTACTCTGATTGACAATCTAGCTGCAAGTACTGGTAGTTATTGTCCGGAATATGATCAGATTATGAAGGTAAACAGTGTAGAAATTCAGAGGATCGATGACATCGCTGAGAAGTTGGATATCCTGATCCGATCATATCAGGGTAATCAGAAGAGTGTGAATCAGGTTAAGGACAGTAGAGAAGTGGCTCAGGTTCAAGATGCTTCGGCTGTTTCTGAAGATCAACGGGAGGTCGACTATGTTAACTGGCAGAATAGGGAACAGAACCCGAACTACCTTTCCTACAGGAGCACTAACGTTGACAACCCACAGGATGTCACTTTTCCAGCACCCACACTTCCCCAAGGGTCACCTTTTTAGGGAAAGCCATTTGTCCAGAACTCAGGGCAGAGATGGAACAACCAGAAACCGTTTGCTCAGAACGCGGGAGGGAGTAATTGACAAAGACCGTACAAGCCTTCTGTACCGTACAAGCTTTCAGGGACGTCGAACGAAGAAATTAAGGCCCTAATTCAGCAGCTCGCTGTTGAGCAGCAAAAGACTACCATGAAGCTTAATGCTAAGATTGATAACATCTACAATGACTTGAATGAGAAGTTTAAGTCAGTCTCTATGCACCTCAAGAAGCTGGACACACAAGTTGCCCAGACAGCTTAAGCTATTAGACGCCCCCAAGGAGCCCTACCTGGGAAGGTTGAGAAAAATCCCAGAGAATCTTGCAATGTGGTGAAGTCTGAAACAGGGAGTTGCTAGATGCATCAGGAAGTCTGAAACAGGAAATAGGCCACGATGGAACTGTTGCATTGCTAGATGCATCAGGAAGGACGATACATACGAAAGATGAACAGTTGAAAATCATTGAGGAGATCAGTGTCCAAGGAGTGAGCAAATCTCCCTCAAGCAGTTCCGCCATCTGAATGGCGTTCGAGTCAAGCTAATGATTGTAAAAGTGCGTTAAATGGAAGGCAACCCACTATTAGGTAATTAGTTTTTCGTATTTCCTTTTTGTTTGATTTCGTTTTTGTTTTTGGTGTTTTTTGTTCAAAGGTAGGAAGCTCTCGAAGGCACAAATCGATCTACCAATGATCGATCGATCAAAGGCATCCAGTAGGATGCGCACGATCAGAAGCACGACCGAGAACAAAGCATCGACCTATCAGTACTTGCGCACGATCCATTGCCCGACTGGAAAAGCATGGATCGATCGATCGAGGGGTAGCGCACGATCCGTTGCCCGAATGGATAAGTACAGCCCGACCGAGTGAGAAAAGCCCAACTAATCGAGCACAAAGAGTGCACGATCCATAGCACGACCTGAAAATTAAGGATCGATCGAGCATAGTTACCGCACGATCTAGAGCACGACATGAAGAAAGGCGGATCGATCGAGTAGAATAAGAAGATTTGCGCACGATCCACTGCCCGACCGAGTAGGTAAGGATCAATCGATCAACTCTCGGATCGATCGATCCCAGACCCAGGTTCGTCTTCTTAAACGCGCAGAGCAGTTCTTTTCGCGAAAAACCCTATTGCTAAAATTCTAAAAACTCGATTTCTCTCTCGTTTTTCATCCGATTTTGACGATTCAAAAGCCTAATCCGCTTAAAATCTTGTCCTATATCTGATGTTGTGGTTTATAACTCCTATTAGCAAAGGTATGTCCTCTAAATTTGAAATTTTGATCCGATTTGGAGGTTGAATTGGGTGAAAGGGGAACTTGTTTTCTTGGTGGATTTTCATCGATTAGCTGTTTAGATTGTTATATTTTGATTTGAGATTGCTTGTTTGGGTTGAAGGAGAATTTTTAATGGGAATTTCAAAAGTTTTAGGCTTGATTTTGATTTGTGGTGGTTCGATTGATGCATTGCTAGATGATGATATTGTTTATTTGAATAAGAATTCGAATCACTGATCGTTTTTACACCTAAGATTTCAAACTTTTTTGAATTTTCTCGATCACAAACTCATTCTCTCGGTTGTGTCTTTGTTCTTTCTTTGTAGATGGTTCGCACATCCACCTCCAATCCTAGGAAACCTACAAAGAAGGTCAGGACATCTTAAAATCCGTAGCGTGGTCAGTCGTCACGACAGTACGATGATGTACATTGACAAAGTCAACTCAGTGACTGTTTGCCGTGGCCGAGACGAGAACAGACCTACTTCGTTGATAGTGTGGCTAATAGGGATGTCCCCGCCCTTGTCAGAAACTCAACATCATACAAGGAAATGACTGAGGGAGATGGTTGGTAGAGCTTCCACAAAAGCTTCTACAATCAACTCCTGACAAACACATTGATCCAGACAAAGTTCCTTTGCCGCGAGACACTAGATGAGATGGGCATTCTAGGAGATGTTGTTCATATGTTGGACAATCTTGGTCTGATCAAGTTCTGCTTCGACGCTTATCCACTCTATCAGGAGGTCATCCGGCAGTTCTTGGCAACGTGTGATCTGCATGCATGTGCCGATCCCCACAGTCTAGTCTATGCATAAGACCTGACATACCACTACAGAGGAGCCCTCTACACGATCACAATTCAGGAGATGTGCCAGATATGACTTTGACGAGTATGTAGTTGGGCAGAAACCGTCAAAGAACTCGCCTTCGAAGAATGAACTGTGGTATGTGTTGTCAGGTGACGGTTATCAGGGTAAGGCCACGAAACTCACTCATATCAGGAATCCGGCCATTAGGATAGTCGCCAAGCACATTGGGCCACCGATTCTCGCAAAGGAAGAGTCAGGCAGTGTGACAAAATCTCAGGTGGAGTATTTGCACGACGCTATCTCTCATATGGTCCCCGATCTGTACCACGATCTTACTCTCGCTGCGGGACCACCTTTGAACATCAACAGGAGCTACCTTTTTGCCAATGAGCTGATCAGGCGTAGATACAGAGGTGATCTAAGGAAGGGAATGGTTGGGCCAATCGGTAGTCTCCTGACACCGATCTTCATGCCCCATGGGTTAGACCTCGAGCAAACAGAGGTTGTTCAGAGGATCGAGTTAATCGATACGAATGCCCTGGCGTGATTTGGGTACCTTCTGGAGAGCGAGCAGTGGACCTTTTTTGATGATACATCCTAGATGATGTACGTCACCCTCCCACCCTCCACCTCACTTCAGTAAGCTACAGAGAGAACGTTGAGTTCAGACCTGATTTGTTGCATCCCGAGATCTCCGGTAAGCTCAAGGAGAAGGAGACTGCACCGCGAGCTTGATCTAGGAGAGCTGGAGCTTCCACCTCAACTCAGTTTGTACCTCCAGCATCAGCCGCTCCACCTTCTGGCTTTCTGCTTCCCGAGTTTCCTGAGGAGGAACTCGGATTGACTCACTACTCGCCGAACTTCACAGATCGGCAGTTCTGAGAGTGGCAGGTTGAGAACAAGAGGAGGAAGATGTCGATTCAGCGGACCATCTGGAACACTTTGAGGAGGATCCCAGCGGGTCTTTGTATGAGTGCACCTGATGTCGATCGTGACGAGCATGCTACCGCACCTACCCGCAGACCGAATGTTGCTGGACATCGGTCTTACGATGACGAGGATGATTAGACAGCGGATCACCATCTTTCTCGCCGCCGCAGAGCACCCAGCGCCCGCTACAGAGAGAGAGCCATGAGTAGCTTATTCGCTACTTCCCACTTTTGCTTCAGTTTATTTTCATTTTCTTTGAGACTATTTCTTTTTGTCACTTTTATTTCTTTTGCGTTATTATGTCTTCCCTCTGGTTTATTTTTACACCAGGACGATGTAAAGTAAGTCTGGGGGAGAACACCTATTGACTAACGCATTTTTCTGTTTTGTTTATTTTCATTCTAGGATTTTCATACTATTTCCCTCTTTTATTTCTGTATTTTCGAGCTTTTGAGACTGACATCAGATCATTTGATTTTCTATTTTCTTAGCATTATCCTGAACTTAGTATCACTTGTTTTGCATTTTTAGGATTCAGTTAGATTATTGGAAAACCTAGAGACAAAGCAACACTCAGTTTGAGAGCACACTCATCTCAACTTTCAGGGGATTTCATGCTGATTTCACACCTAACCTGACTTAATCCTCTCGTCAAGAGAATTGGTAATACATGAGGTATGTTCCTTCTCTTTACAAAGTGAAAGATATTCCTTGTAAGTTTGGTTATGTATCTCTCTTCACCATGTTCAGGCATTTTGAGCCAAAAATTCTGATAGTCGATATAAATTTTTGCATTAAGTTAGCCTAGGGTAAAAGTTTTCCAATGACGCTGCAAATTTTTGGAGTGAATTAGATGTCTCTAAGGATACATCCAATGACGTGACCTTTTTCACTTTACTGATTAGCTTACTGGAGGAAAACTCCAATGAAGCAACTTACTGGAGGAAAACTCCAATGAAGCAACTTACTGGTAAGAATTGGTCTAATGAAAAGAGAGAGATGGAATCAAACTGAAGGTAGTCTAGAGAGTAGAAGTAGGAACTCTTAGCCTTTTGATCGATATTCCCTCGAATGAGACTGCACTTAGATTTATTAAGGAGTCAGTATGGGAATTCTGATTGTTTGTTTTTGAGTTGTGACGCGAGATTGTTGTGTTTGCTATGTCCGGGGGAAGTACAAGGTGGTCTCGATTTTGATGAGTCGTATTCTTGTGATCACTTTGGACTTGATGTACAGGATCTCGAGAGAGTCATTTATCTGATGAGATGTGATCTTCCTACAGTCTTTCTTTCTTTGCTTGAAGACAAGAAAGAAGCTAAGTCTGGGGGAATTGATATCCCTCATATTTTGTCGGTTTTGAGCTCATTATTACACTTATATTTGGGAAATTCATCTATGTTTTATTGAGATTTCAGGTCAAAAATGTTCAGAGTTGGAATCATGTTTGAAGGTGGACTTTGGAGAGGTTTAAAGCATTTTCCGGTATTCTCCACGAAGGGAAGGACCGATCAATCTACCAAGGATCGATCGATCAAAGATCTGAAAGGATTATGCGCACGATATGAAAAAAGACTTGGTTTTTGAGAAGATTGATGCATCATCCCAAAAGATTGATCGATCAGCCAAGGATCGATCGATCAAAAGCCTTTCGCAGAAATTTAATTTCGCGATTTTCAGCTCTTGTTTTGGGCCCTATAAATACTCTTTTTCCTATTTTTATTAGAGAGAAGTTTTTGAGTTGTGGGAGACGAATTTTACAGAGTTTGTAAGATAGGAAGAAGATTTCTTCATACTTGAGAAGAATTTCTAAATCCTCTTTATTTCTGTTAATGCAATTTCAGTTTCAGTTCATCATGATTTACTTTATTCATTATTCTATGTCTGAGTAGATCTTAGATCAGATCTAGAGATTCTAAGGTTTTAGAATTCACTGTTGGGGAACAAATAAGACTGATGAATAGATGATTCTCCTTCTAATACTCGAGTCTAATACATAGATTAGCCTGATCACCTAGTCAATGATTTTAGGTTGTTAACTTTCCAGAAGATTGTTAAGAACTAGAACTAGGTTAGAAGAGCAATTCCTTCACTACCAACGAGAGTTGATGCTAGGTTGGATTGTGGGTAATTGAAACCAAACAATAAGGCCTACTTGTAGTATGAAACCAACGAGAGTTAGGACCTTCAGGTTATTAGTAGAGGGGTAGATTCAACGAGAGTTGGTTTACCTTTATTTATGTTCAAGACGAGAATAAGATTGGAGTAGTTCCTAAATAGTTTCCCTGACAAGAATTCTAACTCCTTAATGAATACCCGACATCCGATTACTTTAGTTATTTGATTACAATCACATTTAAGTTGTTAGAATTCACTTCCTTCATTCGATTGATATAGCTTGCAATTCAATAGAAATTGAGAGTGTAAATTGGATCTTCGTGGATTCGATCCCTAAATACTATTACGTTTGTTGTGCACTTGCAGTATGATATAGGGTTAAAACTTGTAGTATCATATAGTCTTTGCAGTATCCAGATTAGCCCAATTTTCATCAGCTCCCCGTGAACCTCATCTCAAAGCACTTCATAAAGTACTCTGTTATTTGAAAGGTACTATATGATAGGGTTTCTTCTATTCTGCATCTTCTGACTTTGCTATCCGTGGCTACACTGATTCTGACTGGGGAGCTTGTCCTGACACTAGACAATTAGTCACGGGTTATGCAATGTTCATTGGTGACTCACTTGTCACATGGAAATCAAAGAACCAGCCAACAGTTTCTATGAGCTCGGCTGAGGCAGAATATAGAGCCATGGCAATGGCTATCAAAGAGCTTATATGGTTGACAAGAATACTTCAAGAACTTCAGGTTCCTTTCTCTCTCCCTGCATATCTCTACTGTGATAATACTGATGCACTTCTTATTGCTAGCAATCCGGTATTTTATGAGAGGACTAAGCATATCGAAAGGGTTTTCCATAAGGTTAAAGAAAAGATAATGGATGGCATGCTTAAGACTATGTATGTTCGTAGTTCGGATCAGATTGCTGATATATTAACGAAAGTATTGCATCCTTCTCCTTTCAAGTATTTGATGAGCAAGATGGATGTTCATAACATTTATTCTGCTCCTTGTTCTGAAACGCCATCTTGAGGGGGAATAATAGAGACTTAGAAGATAATAGATAGAAACTGGTTTACTTATTAATTTGTCCGGTTTAGTTTCTTTAGTTTGATTTATACTTGTATATATATACATATACGATTGTACAGAGAGATGTTGAGATATGGGAAATCAGATTTACAAATTCTAATTATGTTATAATTCAAATCTATCGTAATGTTAGTTATTATCAATAAAAGTACTAGTCACAATCGACTTATAAAACTTGAGATAATCATACGACAGAGTCATATGTACATGCAGGACCATTTGCGTTATTATTATTACTTTCGTTATCTAGATTTTATTATTAGAAACAAAAACAAAATACAAAGTTCGATTGTATAAGCCAGTGGAAATTGAATAAATTCCCTGAATCAAAGTCCTAACAAGAAGCGTTAAACGATTTAATCAAAAAATAATTACGAAATGAAAACCAAAGAAAATGACCGCCAGAAAAGCATTCCAAACTCGAAGCTTAAACCTAATTAATATATAATGATGATACAGCTGATATTTCTGTCTAAAACGTCAAAAATTAAGAGCATTATTTCTGTCTAAAACGTCAAAAATTAAGAGCATTTCCATTAGTTGGATATTTATTTGAGGTTTTAAAATAATAAAATATTTTTATTTCTATAAAAATTTAGTTTTTATTTAAGTTTTATTTTTTTTTAAAAGTTTTGTCCAATCATATAACAATATATATGTAAATGCGGGTTTCTTGTTTGGAAACCTAAGTTTCTTAATTCTCTTATTTGAAAATTCTATTTTCATTTCTCTTTTACTTTACTAATTTTTTTTAATGTTAAGAAACTCGATCTCCTCTTCTAAGAAACTCTCGTTAAAGGTGATCTAAGATTAGAATCGGTACTGTACAATAGCGAAATTTAGAAAATGTATCAATGAAACTATAACTTTCGTAATAACCTTACAAACGCTAATTCACAATTTTATTACAAAAACGAAGATTCATTGTAACCAACTTATTGAAAAGAAATACATATCGCAAAGTAACAACTCTTAATTATAAAGGAACCCCTAAATAACTAATGATGTTGTGGGTCGGGTCCTCCGGGGCTTAATCGCTCTGGAGACTTCCCATGGCTGTCCCTGCTACCTGCAGCTTGATCATCCGCTAAATTCGGACTCGTAGCCTCCATAGAAGGGCTTAGGCCTTTCACCTTCACCCCGACCGGAGCCTGCTTAAGAGGACGGCTTCCGGCAACAACTGATGTCAAGAGAAGAAACAACAAGAAGCATGAAGTGAAGCTTAACTTGGCCATTACAATTACGATTTGAAATAAGTTATAAGACGGCGATATATAGGAAGCTAAAGAGATAGGTTGCAATAGGGAAGTAGTAGTTCACGTGGTGTGTATGAGTGTATATGAGGAATTAAGAGATCTGAGGAAGGTTTCTATTTATAGAGTTAGATTTGAAAGCATTACTAGTGGGTTTAGCTAACTTAGGGATTTAGTGGTAATGTGCAAGTGCAAGTGCAAGTGCAAGCGTGAGTTGGCACCGACGACAGTTTATCTCGTTGCCTATATATTCGTTCATTACCAAAAAAATTCTATGATATTCATATATAATCGGTAACCAGCTTTACAAGTGACTCTTGCGGCTTGCAAAATGCAAATTGGTGCTTTGAATACTAAAAAACTGATCGACGCATTAATTAGTAATAATACACATATTTTATACTGTCGACATTTTAATATACATATTGTGTTAGGGACTAGCATTTGCCAAGCCCTTTTCTAGGCTCATGTGCATTCCATTTTTAAACACTTGTTGATTTGTTAGGTGGCCTTCTCTTGAATATATCTTATATACTAATTTCCCCATTAAAAAAAAGTAGGTGAATCTATATCGCACTGGTTAAGATACATTTAACTGTCTAAATCAATCGAATATAAATTTGAAATGATTTTGAGCGTAGGAGAGTCTCTAATCGAATCTCTGATAAAAGAAGATCTTTGTTCAATAAATATCAGAACCCTTATTGAGCCATGCATGCGAGTACGCAACCATGGGCGGATCTAGATGGAAGGACAAGAAATGGAAGGACAAGAACGCTCCTCACAATCAAAAGTTAATAAGACCAAAGCATATTAGAACTTGTTATTAACAAAGTGGGTTTGACCATTTCTCTGGTGAAGCCGTTCTATCGGAATATTTAAAATTCTAATGGAAATGAAATTTAAAAGTGGTTAGTTTGGAAACCAAGCAATTTTGACGCCAAACCAATCTGTGTCGTGCCATACCGAACCGAACCTTCTCCTACCACGACGGATCTGTTAAGTTATAATGTAAAAAAATTAATCAACACTTCTTTATTTCTTACGTTGATGATTGGTCTTTATAACTAAGGCTTCATATTCTCATTTGAGTTTGGTGCAAAAAACATCATAATCCTCTGCGTTGAGAATCTAGGTGTTGCAATGCCGTTCTAGTAATTTGTTAGCTTTTGATTTGGAGTGTAATTGCAAGATAAGTGAAACCAAAGAGTGCATTTATATCTTTAACCTATTAAACTAATACATTACATATGTTAAAAAAAACTCAAGCTTTTTATGCAAAAATAAGCCCTGACCATGGTTTGTAGTTTAACCCTTTAAATAAAACATGTTTAAGTCAATACTATAATATTTAAAATCAATGCTATACAATTTTTTAAAAGATTTATTGCAGTCACATACATTAGATTTTAAAAAATTTTAAAATAGATTTGGATTTCTTTTCATGAAAATGATATATTATATATCATAATTTTGAAAACTTGATAGTTATAACAAAGAGTTATATATATTGTATTAATTTAAAATTTCATAGTATTGAGTTACACATGTATTATTTGGAAAGTTAAATTGTAAACTGTAATCAAGTTTTTATTTTCAGAAAACCCAAAAATTAAAAAGAGAGATTTTCATCTTGACTCTGCTTTTATCTACCATTCTGATTATATTGTGGTATTACAATTCATGTTAAATTTGTAAATTTACATGTACAGTTCAAATCATATAAATTTGGTTACTACAAAGCGTTAATGAGATCTGTTATTCAAATAAGAAGCTTAAGATAAAGTTATATCCACTTAATACTATCGTTTTCGAAATTACATCATCAGACTAAGAAAGATATGAATCTTATGTAAATTCCATTGGTCTATCAAAAGAGCGGTAAGAGACGGCTTCAAGTGCTAATTACAATAAAACAATAATATATGTCGATAAAAGACAAATATTGAACACTGAACCTTTCACCATTTATATAATCCAGTGACATTATACTTATATATGTGCATGCGCACAAACCAATAACATATAAATATTCATTTGTATAAATATTTTTTCTGTGAGTTATATAATACGAGGTAATGATAATGGACGGGGGTGGTGATTCATGAAAATCCAATAAGTAAGATAAAGAAAGGAGTACGATATGAAAAATAAAGTCAAAGGCCAAGTGCTCTTATGGGTTTGTGTTTATTTTGTATTACTGAGTCGCAGATTTTCACTATTATTTTATTTACACATTTGATTCATCAGGAGATTTCATTACTAGAAAGAATATTCAAAAAAGTTAGTCTGTATTAAATTTGTCACAACGAGGTTTGTAGTTTAAGATTCCACTAAGATAAGGTTAAGTGATTGAGTTAAAGGATAAGTTTCCAACCAATAACATTTCTTATATGGTAATTAATTATGCAACTGAATAATTTTTTTTGTCAGCGACAAATTATATTGGATCACAACTGACCGGCTCAATAGCTAAATTCTTACATAATGTAGACATGGTGACTCGATCCCGGATTATGTAAATGCGCTGCTTTAAGTGGACTTACCGCCTGCCACTAGACTAAATGCCATTTGCACTGAATCATTTCTAATAAAAAAATAGATTTCGGTCTGATTGGTAATTGGCTTTAGAACACAATTATATTTTAGTTTGTTTTTATAACTGGTTCAATTTATTTTTTTGATAAAAATTTTTATTTTTCAAAACAACTAAAACAATTGCTAATCGTGTTCTTCATCATAAAAATTGTCAGTAAATTTGGTAATCCAATGTACATTAAAAATATTTGCTATATCTACAAAATTAATCCTAGATATTCTAATTTTCGGTTCATTTAAGATAAAATTGATTGGTTGTAGGTAATTCAGATAAATTTATTTTTATCCATTTAAGTTTTCAAATAAAATTGGTTCTGTATCCGTTCCAAATCAGTTTATATAATGATTTATAATATTTACCAGAAAACCACTTATAAAAGTTATTTTAACAATTAATGGTTATTTGCTGTTAGTTTGTTACTATATCTCAGTTTTGAGACCTTTACCAAAAGATTAATAAAGTCCCCGGCTAAAAAAATATCTAAACAATATCCGATTACAGAAAATATATTTAAATACTCGAAAAATATTTTTTCAAAACATCCGAAATACTAAGAATTTATACATAAGATTATCAAGAAATATTCAAAATACCCTATATATCTACATGAATTTAGATTAATCGTATATTCATTGGTATATCGATTCAACTCTAAATATTAGCCACTACCCAAAAATATAAACAAAAAAAGACACATCACATATTTTTCTGGTATATAATATTGTTTAACGCCTGTTATTTTGGTTTAGTTTTAGTTTGGATATTCGGTTCCAAATATTTTGCCTAGACCTATACAAGTTTTAATAATTTTTTTTAGCCAAAGAAAAAACTATATATAAAAAATTTCTGTATAGTAATTTACATGTTTTTACATAAAATGACAAAATAAAAAAATCTTATTAGCCTGACATACCAAATTTGCAATATTTTAATAATCTACTATCAAAATTTGTTTTCTGCTTATCTTGCTGAAAATTTATCTTCTGATTTTGAGAAAAATAATATTAGCTGTTATTTTTTAAATATATGTTTTCTTGCTCGTGAGTTTACCTTTGTAGATTTTTTACCACCCATTGGCTTATATGTCAACGAATATAAAAGTTTGGTTGACAAAAAAAAGTGAAGAAACAAACTTATGTCCTGATTTAGTGCCTATTAGAATGTACACCATTTCTCTCGAATGGTGACTCAAATCTGAAAATAACTTAATCTCCCGTCTAAAAAACTCCATCTTCTATAAACATCTTTGAATAAACTATTTGGTTAAAACTATATATAATGGCAATACACTTGCCTGAATCATACTGTAAAATTGATGAAAAGTGTTATATTGTATGTCTTAATTAGTTATGTGTCGCATATGCCACTTCTTTTTTCTTTTCTTTTGTTGGTTTTATTGATCATATAAGGGAAGCCTATGGATCAAGCAATCCAAGGAGGTTGGGGCGCACGCTAGAAGAAGCTCGGAGAAACATCGGGAAGCGGGAGACCAAACGGGCGTAGAAGGGCCAATCATGGACCGAGATAAATCTCGGCTGCGGTACGCAAGATAGACCAACCATGGACCGAGAGATGTCTAGGCCTCAATACACAAGATGGGCCGAGCGGTACATGAGTTAGGTGGAGCTGTGGTACGCAAGATAGGCCAACCATGGACCGAGAGATGTCTCGGCCTCAGTACACAAGATGGGCCGAACGATACATGAGTTGGGTCGAGCTGAAGGAAGGATGCACACGGCTCACAATCTGTACGTAGGAAGGATGCAGCCGGCCCCACGTTCCGTATGAAGGATGCGAACTTCCCAAGGGACCTCGAAGTCGGGTCTCTCGGGATATGGGCTGAGAAAGCGACTTCTAAGAGGACGTGGGGACCAAAGACTGCTCCCTGAACTGGTGTGGACCCAACCTTACCTAATGAAGCTGTTGAAGACTCTGCGGGCCCACCAGGTCACCTGCGGCTCGAGAAACCTACCCGCGGGACCACAAGCAGCCGGGACCACCTCTCCTAATGGTCTCCTCTAAGCCAACATCTATCTTGGATATTTTTGAGGGCTTTCTTCAACTCTTTGCCTTATATATATGTATAACATTGTATTGGAACAATCCATGGAGTTTTGATTCAATAAAAAATGTTTCTACTTCATTCTCTTTCATTCTATTCTTTACATTAAGTCTTAAGGCCAATCTTAGGACTTCTTAATCTTATATTCTTACATGGTATCAGAGCAACAAAGATCCTAACCTCATTCTATTTCTAGTTCTCAAAGCTTTTATCCTCTCATTAATCTCTAAAATCTCAAAATTCTCTCAAAATCTTCCAAATCGATAAAATCGCCATGGAATCCAACAAAGGTGCATGTATACCAGTAATTCTTAAGGGGCCTAACTACATGTTATGGTCAAGGAATGCAAGGATAATATTGTGCCGCCATGAGTTATGGAGTCATGTAGAGCCACCGCAAGAAAATGTCTCAAATGTCGCCGATAAAGGAAAAGGGAAGGAAGGTTCCTCCAACATGGTAATTATCGACCAAGACAAATGGTTCCAAGAAGACCAAACGGTAATGGCTATCATAACCACCTCTCTTGATCCACACCTTCTTAAATCTTTTTTTTTTTGTGAAACCGCCAAAGAACTATGGGATACTCTCAAGAGGGTATATGCAAATGTCTTCAATCTCACTAGAGTATTTGAAGTTAAAAGAGCTCTAAACACTCTAAGTCAAGAAGATAGTTTGAATATTACTTTGGAAAACTAAGGGTTCTTTGGGCGGAACTTGAAATGTTAAGGCCAAACACAATGGATCCCCTTGTGCAAAATGAAAGAAAAGAGGAAGATAAGGTTTTTGGGCTACTTGGAGGTTTACACCCTTGCTACAATGACCTAGTCAAATCCATACTAAGGGAAAATAACTTTCCAACGGCTGATGAGGTTTGTGCTCAAGTGCAAAGGGAGCAAGGAAATATTGGGCTCATTAATAGTAAGAAGGATTTAATCACCGCTCACAAGGTGACATACAAAAATGAAGATAAGAGAAGTATAGTGTGTGAGCATTGCAAGAAGAAGGGACATACATAGTAGAAATGTTGGATCCTTAACCATCATCTCAAACCCAACAAGTGGAAAGAACAAAGAGCAAACATACCACAAGAAAACGTTGTGGGAGAAGAACCAGCAGACACATCTAAAATCGGAGGAGGAGGCGATGAGTGCAAAATCTTACGGTGCAATTGTGAGAAAGTCGGATCTTGATGAAATAATTCAAGCCATTGCCAACTTGAAGGATTCTGGTATCTCTAATCTCTCTAAAACTCCAACTAACTCCTTAATTATTGATTCTGGTGCTTCTCACCACATGATAAGTAATCCTAGGTTGATAAAGAACATAAAATCAACCATAGGAAATGTTATTGTGGCTAGTGGTGAAAAAGTTCCAATCAATGGAATAGGAGAGTTGGAAGTATTTAATAGAAGAACAAAAGCGTTTTATATGCCAAAATTTACCTCTAATCTTCTTTCGGTTAAGAAAACCACATCCGATTTAAATTGCTATGCTATATTTGGTCCTAACCATGTAAAATTTCAGGATATTGAGAGTGGAAAAGCCCTTGGAGGAGGAATGACCAAAAATGGGTTATATGTCCTAGAAGAAAAATCAGTTCCAAAAGCTTTACACTATGTTTCCGTTAGCAATTTAGACTCTAATGTTGGTTCTTGTTTTAATTCGGTTTGGCAAGCTAGATTGGGTCATCCCCATTCTAGAGCCTTAAGTTTAATTTTGCCTAAAAACTCTTTTGATCATAGTTCTTGTGATGCTTGTATTTTAGGAAAACATTGCAAATCTATTTTCCCGAAATCTAATACTTTTTATGCAAATTGTTTTAATTTAATTCTCTCGAATGTTTGGACATCTCCTTGTTCCTCTAGAGATAACCTAAAATATTTTGTAACTTTCATTGATGAAAAATCAAAATATACTTGGGTTACTTTAATGGCATCTAAGGATCGGGTTTTGAATGCCTTCATCAATTTTCAAAAGTATGTGACTAACCAATTTAATAGCAAAATAAAGGTACTAAGATCGGATAATGGAGGAAAATATACAAGCACCAAGTTCAAAAATCACTTGAACAAATGTGGCATAATCCACCAAACAAGTTGCCCACACACTCCACAACAAAATGGTATGGCGGAAAGGAAAAACCGACATCTTATGGAAACATCAAGGGCCATGATGTACCATATGAAAGTTCCTAAAAGATATTGGGGAGATGCAGTATTCATGGCGTGCTACCTCATTAATCGACTCCTAACCAAAATCTTACAAGATGTGTCACCATATGAGGTACTTAATGGCACAAAACCCTTTATTGAACACTTGAGAGTATTTGGATGTGTGTGTTATGTCTTAATTCCAGGGGAATTACGTAATAAGCTCGATGCCAAGAGTACAAAATGCATGTTCCTTGGATACTCAACCACACAAAAGGGTTACAAGTGTTTCGATCCAATCAATCACCGCCTCTATGTCTCTCGGGATGTAAAGTTTGTAGAAGACAAAGGATACTTTGCTACACCAAATTGGGAAGAACTCAAAGACCTCACCAATACCACTCAAGATAGGAATGAGAGTCTACGCCTACTTCTTCAACAAATTGGTAGCATGGAATCCAATCCTATAAACACGGATGAAGATAGACCCCTTTATCATCCACATATCTCTGACACAGAAGAAATTGAGGAACCTACATCCGTTGGAAGTGAGCAACCTACGACCGAATCTCCTCTTCCTTCTCTGTAGGTACCAACGTCTCAATCTCCTAGTCCAAGTATAGAGACTCCTCTAAGGCGAAGTACAAGACCTCGCAAAGACCCCTCCACGAGGATCAAGTCTCGGTTTTGTTACAATGCGAGATCTGAGGCACATCCTATCCAAAAGATATGTTCTCTTGAACTTGTTCCTATTGATCATAGAGTTTTTCTTGGGATAATTGCACTTGAACAGATCCCGAAGAGTTATGACGAGGCTAAAACTCGTAAAGAATGGAGAGATGCAATTATGGATGAATGCAATGCGATGGAAAGGAACCATACTTGGGATCCGGCTACATTACCACTGGGAAAACGGGCTGTCACCTCCCGATGGATATTTAATATAAAGTATAAGAGTGACGGGAGTATTGCACGCTACAAATATCGCCTAGTGGCAAGAGGTTTCACACAAACCTATGGGCAAGACTAAACCGACACATTTACACCCGTTGCAAAACTTCATACGGTAAGAGTGGTCCTTTATTTGGCTACAACTTTAGATTGGGAGCTGTAGAAAATGGATGTCAAGAATGCATTCTTGTAAGGCGAACTTGAGGATGAAGTATACATCCACCCACCTCCCGGACTAGAAGGCATGGTAAAACCCGGGGAAGTATTACGTCTTCGAAAAGCTATCTATGGATTTAAGCAATCTCCTCGGGTTTGGTACCATAAGCTAAGCTTTACACTTCGAGATCGTGGCTTTCACAAATCTGAATCGGATCATACACTCTTTGTCTCCAATGGCCTTAATGGCATAATCATGGTTCTCATCTACGTGGATGACTTTATCATTACCAGCAATGACAAAGACGATATTTCTTCCACTAAGACTTATCTTAAGAGTGTATTTGATATTAAAGACCTTGGGGAACTAAAGTACTTTCTAGGGATCGAAGTATGTCGCTCTTCGGAGGGTCTATTTCTTTCTCAACGAAAATACACTCTTGATTTACTTGGTGAAATATGAGATTTAGGTTCTAAGGTTGCTTCTACACCACTTGAAGATGGCTACAAGGTCAGTCGAAAGGGGGAGAAAAATGATGAACCATACAGGGATGCACCTCAATATTGAAGACGTGGAAAAACTCATCTACTTGACAATCACAAGACCAGATATATGCTATGCGGTGAACCAAGTAAGCCAACATATGCAAAATCCTACTGTTCATAATTGGAGCATTATGGAAAGGATTCTCTGGTACTTAAGAGGAAGTCAAAACCGTGGCATTTGGATGGGAAAAAACCACAATACCAAAATTATGGGATATTGTGATGCGGATTGGGCCGGTGATCGGAATGATCGAAAGTCTACTACCGGGTATTGCACATTCATTGGGGGAAATTTGGTGACATGGAAGACTAAGAAACAAAAGGTGGTGTCGTGCTCTAGTGCCGAGGCAGAATACCGGGCAATGAGAAAACTTACAAGTGAGCTCACATGGCTAAAGGCACTCCTTAAGGATCTTGGCATTAACTCATCAAAACAAATCACAATGCATTGTGACAACCAAGTGGCAATCCACATCGCATCCAATTCCGTGTTTCATGAGAGGACTAAACACATCGAGATTGATTGTCACAAAGTCCGGGAGAAAATCGAAGAAGGAATTACTCTCCCAAGCTACACCAAAAGTGAAGATCAATTAGCGGATATTTTTACAAAAGCTGTAAGTCTAAGAGTTTGTTATCATATTTATCCCAAACTCGGACTTATGGATCTTCCAAAAGAATGATCAAAGGTCCCCTCTCTCATAAATCTCACACTCTTTTTCCCTTAGAAGAATTTTATCCCAAGAGATTTTCTCTCTAAGGTTTTTAATGAGGTGGGGTCTATGAGACATCCAAGCTTAACCTTCATGACATTATGGTTAAGTTTGAGGGGGAGTATTGATCATATAAGGGAAGAGTGTGGAGCAAGCAATCCAAGGAGGTTGGGGCGCACGCTAGAAGAAGCTCGGAGAAGCATCGGGAAGCGGGCGACCAAACGGGCGTAGAAGGGCCGATCATGGACCGAGAAAAATCTCGGCTGCGGTACGCAAGATGGGCCATGGACCGAGAGATGTATCGGCCTCAGTACACGAGATGGGCCGAGCGGTACATGAGTTGGGTCGAGCTGCGGTACGCAAGATGGGCCAACCATGGACTAAGAGATGTCTCGGCCTCAGTACACAAGATGGGCCTAGCGGTACATGAGTTGGGTCAAGCTGAAGGAAGGATGCACACGGCCCACAATCCGTACGAAGGAAGGATGCAGTCGGCCCCATGTTCCGTACGAAGGATGCGAACTTCCCGAGGGACCTCGAACTCGGGTCTCTCGGGATATGGGCTGAGAAAGCGACTTCTAAGAGGACGTGGGGACCAAGGACTGCTCCCTGAACTGGTGTGGACCCAACCTTACCTAATGAAGCCGTTGAAGACTCTGCGGGCCCAACAGGTCACCTGCGGCTCGAGAAACCTACCCGCGGGACCACAAGCAGCCGGGACCACCACTCCTAACGGTCTCCTCCAAGTCAACGGCTATCTTGGATATTTTTGAGGGGTTTCTTCAACTCTTTGCCTTATATATATGTATACATTGTATTGGAACAATCCATGGACTTTTGATTCAATAAAAAATGTTTCTACTTCATTCTCTTTCATTCTATTCTTTACATTAAGTCTTTAGACCAATCTTAGGACTTCTTAATTTTATATTCTTACAGGTTTTACTCTTTCTTGTATTCTTCTTCACCTCTTCAATTACTTTTTCACATCTGCTTTTAGACCCAAATCTCAGTTATCTTCCTTTTTTCTGCTTTACATTTGTATCTAAGTATAAACTTAAATTCTTTAACAATTAAATTTAGAGAAAAATATGATTAGCAATTGTAGATAAAATTCAAGAGAGTCCTATGTTTAGAGTTAATACTATTGAATAAATAAAAATATCATGCTCTACATTTTAATTGGATAGGGGATCTTAAAGCCAATTTCTGTAGCTAGATTGTACTCGTAATCACGACCTACAATTATAATCTCAAATATGAAATATTCCCTAGTTAAACCAAATCAGATCACTAGTATACAATTATATTTGTTGCAATCGGGGATATATATATATATATATATATATATATAACTATAATGTTAATTAAGTAGTCAGGAAGAATCAGAATTGTTGAGAAACCAGTGTATTCATCGATATAAATCTCATATGTTGGTACATGAAAGCTAATCATAGGGCATTGATTAATACCCTTAAATCAAAAAAATGATACAAAATTTCATAAAGGTAAATAATCATCTGAAATTTCTACAAGAGATGGTAGAAGAAGTAGCAGCCTTGAAACCATCACTAGATCTTCTCTTCATGCATTTGGGATTGAGTGATAAAGATGCTGAAGAGGAAACGAAGATGGCAATGGTGATGAGGAGACAAAGAGGTTGGTGATATCTTAAAGAGGCTTTCTAGATCTTTTTCTTCTGATTTTGATTTGGGTTTTGTATTTAACAATGAATGAAGAATCCAGGGCTTGGCAGAAATTGTGGCCATGTCAGAAGGTGATACATTCTCTTTGTTTTCGTTTTGAAGGTTAGAATCGAGAACCGCCATTGATGTAGTAGAGATCTAGAAAGATAAAGAGAGAGTGAGTGAGAGATGAAATTGAGGATAGAAGGAGGAAGTGAGGAAATGTATACGAAGAGTGTGAATAGGAGGGACTTTGAATCTGAGATTTAATTTTTGAAGTTTTCAATTTGTGGAGGGATTTTGAGATTGGTTCTGAAATTTCTGAAACTTGGATAAGAGCTCTGTGTTATGGAGGGAACACATGGTGGAAATGACTAAGAACATTCTCTGCTTTCTATTTTGGTTCGAAATTTTTACTAAAATTAGATTTGACTTCCCACTTCGAGACCAGACGGGTAAGAAGGTTTTTACGCGCCGTTACATTTAGGATGTGCGCCAATAAGAGGGAGCCACCGAGATTTGTTATATTTTGATTATTTATTTTTCTTTCAAATTGAGCCCAACAAGATTAATATTGGGCTTTCTTTTTGAGCCCATATCATTTCCCTTGTAATGTACGCATGTACACCACTTGGTTTTATGAGTTGTCACCCAGATACAGAATAACATAAGTGACCAAGTGAGTACTGTATACATTTCTGCGTATTCATATCCCTTTCGATTTGATATTTCCCAACCAATATTATTCAATGCATCAATCAACTAACTCTTTGCAAGATGATTTATGGTTCCTCCTTTCACGTGCTTTTAATCAAGACACAGTTGACTTAAACCGATTTAACCAGCTTCTATCAGGATCCTGATTTCTTCACTTCACTGCTGTACATATATTTATCTCAGTCGGACATATCCAGATCGAAGATAGAGTAGTCCAAGAAAACGAATTGGTTGCTTTTTAAAAAGATTAAAGCATAGTTTTCTTCGTCAATTTAACATCATATGTTCCAAGTTTTACGTTTTGTTCTTTACTAATCAGCAAACCGAGAGAGAAGAACAAATGCCTTGGACTAATGTGACGTCAACAGTTTTCTACTGTTGAAACATAATAAGTTGGTGTAAGTCCACTGAACCTATAACCCTTGGCAATAGGAAGATCCAACATGTCAAGATATGTATAACCATAGTATACTCCAGTATTCAGATAAGAAAACATTAAGATAATTTCTGAGAAAAGAAAAGGTCAAGATAAATTACCTCTTAGAAGCAACAGGTGTTTTGAGTGCTGATCATGTGTCTCTTAAAGTCAACGTAGTTGCAAACTTCTGGACCATAAGAATGTTTCACTGATTATTAAGGGATAACGCACACACAAAAGAGTTTATACATAGATTAGTGTATATAAACAGACAAAATATAACAATCCCCGCATAATAATCATCAATAAAAAGGATATCTTGTCTTCATATAAAGGATGGTTGAGCATCAGTAGCTTATTGTTATTTATTATTGCACGGACAAGTAACTCTTTCGCCTCCTCATGTTTCTTCTTCAGATTGTTGCAGATCTGCAAATGTGACAACAATGCATATAATTATACAGTTTAAAACGTTGGACTATGAGAATGCTTGCGAGTAAGTATAGAGGGCATGTTTATAAAAACTTGCATTCTCTAGTTCTTTTGTGTATGCTTCAGCTTTCTCGATGTTGTCAGTATTCTCCGTGATTGGTATATCCAGATTTGCCATGTTTATGACCTGGTGATGAGACTTAGTCCGTGGACTTTCCGTAACAAACTCCTTGGTTGTATTGTTATCTGTTACAGTCTCCTGGCATAAGAACTGGATAATCAATAGTGTGGCAAATGCTCAGTAAAAAAACCATGGAATGCTTGTCCAAATAACTGTAATCAAAAGATATGTTGGTGAATCTAACCTTTCCTTGTGTAACTCTATGTGTGAGCTTCTCGACGTTCCTGTGACATCTCAACCGTATCATATATATGAAGTAAGGACTAATGTAGCAAAATTACATATTTGGCACAGATAACCAAATCTAAAAACCTGTTTTCTCGTGGAGACATGGAAAACCGTTTAAGTTGTCGCTTCAATGATATATTTGCAACCTGTGAAAAGATGCAACTTTTCTGCAAGTTCCAGATATGTTTATGAGTAAGAAAACATGGAACATGTGGTTGAAGAAAAAAACCTTATCAGCTTTCCGTTTTAAAGAAGATGGGCAGTGCAGAATTTGTGTTTTGTCTCTAAGAACTACATGTTGAATCTCAGAGCTCTTGCTAACTGGGGCTTCCATATTTGTCTCCTTGCTTGTGGAAGAGCTACCTTCTGGTTTCACAGAAGAACTGGGTTGGTCTTTATTTACTACAACGGGCCTACAGTGGAAGAGATTACGAGATCTGAATTGATATATAATCGTGAGATATCATTCGACAAACTGCTGTATGATCCGTATGTACCTTTGATTTTTCACTGTACGAAGATCAGACATTAGATTTCTAAGTCTAGGTCTTTCAATAGATGCCAACCTGGACTTCTGCAAAGATTCGGCTCCAGAACTCAGATGCTTGCTTGGCATAGAAGAATCGAGCTTTAAGCTGTGACAAAAATCCAAATGTCGAGAAGCTTTGCATGATATTCTAATAAAACTTTCTCGCCATTTATATACACAATGAATGCACATGAGTTAATAGTCTGTTTACAGAATCAAGAGCATGGAAAGCAGTAGGAGACGAGCAAATTAAAATGATTTTTTCTGTCAAGGGTTGAAATGAGTTTGTATCACCTTTTATTGATCTGCAAGATGGACTTCTCCCTAGTTGTATTTGTAGTTTGCAGCTTTAATTGATCCATCAGTCCAGCTGCATTTTCTACAGTCTTGGCATTTAAATGATCCTTGGGGATAATCTTTTCACGAGAACTGCTGGTAAACATAATCGAATTTGTTCCCTCGTTTATATATGTATTACCTTAAAAGATAGAGAGAACCTTTTTCTTATTTCTTATGTTTTAGTATTAAGGGCCAGACCATTACCTGCTAACATTAACATTTGCTGCATTCTTTCCGGAATTCGTGATGACTAGCTCAATTGAAGATGTTTTACTTCTGGATCCAGTTAGGGCATGATTAAAATCATGTCTGCATATTGGAGAAAAACGGAATTACTGTAAGATAGTTACACAAACGACAAAGAAAAACGAAATACTACCTCCTATCACTTGTAGGGTTCAACTTCGACCCAATCCTTTCTTGTGTAACTGACTGAATCTCTGCTTGAATTGGAGTGGACTCAAGCACATCGCATTGTGGTTTATCTGGCTTCAGAAAATTTTTGGATCTGATGAGTCCTGAGCCTTGCACGTCCTTCATATCATTGAGCCCAGGCACGCTGAACTCGTTTACAGGATAGAGCAGTTAGATATATATATATATATATATATATATATATATATATATATATATATATATATATATATATATATTTAGCCTCACAGTTTACTGGCAGAATGATACCCATAAATGTTGGGAAAAATAAAAGAAATTTTGGTTTTCTAACCTTTGGGATGGATCCAGTGGCAGCTTTAAACTCGAATCTTGTACCTGGGAAGGTTGGCTAGGACCAGTTTCTGGTGATATTTTTCCTGAGAGAGTTGTTTGACAATTTCCATCATCAGGGTCACATCTTCTAGTGTGATCCTGTATTTCTGCCCGATTGTCTGTACCCATTTCGTCCTGTTGATGTTCTACCTTGTCCGAACATAACTGAGATGAGATGTTTGGTGAAGTCTGTTCAGTCTTCTCATAACTTGATTCCATGGTGGTAATCATTTTACTGTTGGTATTTTCAAGATCTCTATGACACTCTTCTTGTGTGCCAGACCTGCCGATTTCATAGATATCTGGACTTGTTTCTCTATCTACTGTAGTATGTGCAGTCTCAGAAGCACGTATTGGCGAGGGTGCTGCGGTCTCATTTGAAGGACACGGTTCATCCAGTTCTTCAACCATTGGGTATGATGATGTCTTCAAAGGTGAAGTGTTTATGGATTGAGGTTGCAGAGGCATTGCATGAGTTATTGAGGTTTTTACATTTGGACCTTGAGGTGATTCCACCGCCTCAAAATTTTCCGTGCTCTCAAATGTAGCCTTATTCGAGTGTGTGCTACTATCAAAAACCATAGCATCAGTAGTCTTGGAATTTTGCTTCTCTTCTTCAGCTGAAGCCTTTGCCTGAGTATCTGTATTTGCCTTGGAGACAGCTTGTCTAGTTATTGGCAAATTTAGACCAAAGTCCAAAGCGTCTGACTTATCAATTTTTCTTTTTGCAGATATTTCTTTGCAATCCATGGTCTTGTTCGTGGTCTGGCTTCCCTTCTTCTGTGGACTTGAACCAAGATCAAAGTCGTCTAACCTGCTTTAATGAAGCGTGGTATTCAGTAATTTTAGACTGGCACAGATATTAGTTCTACAAGAGATATTATCTAATGTATTCGCACATATCAAAATCATAGGAGAAGGCAAATGGATTCTTTTTCTGTTTTGAATCTCCACTAGACTTATCATCAGAGCTTTCTTTCTTCTTTGTGGTTTTCTTGGCTGGGCTTGAGAAATCAAAGTCTGGCATGTCCAATTTGAACGATGATAAATTTCCAAAATCTCCATCCAGATCAAAACCCATATCCCTGAGAAAGAGACAAAGAAACAGAACTGTATGAGAGACTAGGCTCTCTAGTCAAGCAGCAACATTTTAGAGGAGTAATCCTTGATAAAGGAGTAAAAATTCCACGATTGACCTATATTAGCGTAGCGCAAACATGGTGTAAGAAGCATATCATATAATTTACACTCACAGCTTGAAGGCATTCTTCTTATTTTTTGCGGGTGGCTCAAAGCCAAAATCCATTGGATCATCATCTGTCATTGACTTAAAGTTCCATGTATCCTTTTCCATGTCTTTGTCTATGTAAATCAAAAGACAACAGGATATTAAATCGTCTGTGCTAACAATGGGAACAACATCGTATGGTTTCTATCTATGCCATAGTAATCCACAACTTGACAAACATTTAGAAATAGAACAATGAGGAAAATAAAGAAGAGTGAAAAATTATGAATCATACTTGCTAGATTTTTTGGATTCAATAACTGTCAGATCATATAAACCAATTTTTAAATACTTGAACCATACCGAACATAAGATCTTTCTCCTCAGAAACTGTAGAACTTT
>JAKUCM010006945.1:0-40881 GCA_023374145.1 Lepidium sativum | reverse complement strand
TCATCCGCTGCCAAGTTTTAATTGGTCCTCTCCTTTGTATCTGTCTTTGAACAACAAGCCTATCCCACCATACAACAGCGATGCTCTTCAACCGAATAGCCACCATCTTGACCTGCTTGCTCTCAGGGACGCCCATGATTTCAAAGAACCTATCAACACTGATCTGCCAGTCCAGGAATTATTCTACCCCCATGGTTCCATATAATAAAGGGATATCATCTTTGACACGATAGTCTTGATCATTCTATCGAGGCTCTGTGTTAATTTCTTCTTCGAAGTAATCTTCTTCTTCGAAAGAACTCGACCTTCTGTAAGCAGGTTGCTTCCCTAACGTTATATCCTTCCTTGTTTCTCCCTCGTCTCTTTCTTCTTTAATTCTCTTTATGATCTTATCTTTCTTTTGATCCGCAACGTTGTTATTCTGGATTGCTAAATTTTGGATCTCATTGGTTAAAGCGTTTAGGTATGTGGTTATCGCCTTGGTGAATCCCTGAAAAATCCGCTTTGGATAATGGTTGATCTGCCATGGCCTACTTAGCTTCGAAAAGAGACAGGAGAATGCCTGCTCTGATACCACATGGCGCAGTCGGACAATCAAAAAGGTTAGCAAACACTAAACCTTGAATCGAATTCAAATTCTCAAACAAAGAACTCGAAAATATGTTCTGGAAATCCACCAAAGTTAGAGAATAATCTCTTAAGTTGAAAAAATAGAAATTAAGTATGTCTTACATCAAACTAGAACTTCTCTTTATATAGAGAAGGATCTTAACATAAAAATAGGAAAATTAATCGGGATATAAATCCTAAAACAAAAAAGAAAACTAGAAAGAAAAAATAGAAAATGTCGGAATTAAAGAGGAGGAAAGACTGTTAGCTCTTTCCTACATCACTTGGGCTTCATCACACCCTCTATTTCCACCAATAACTCTTAGCCATTTTTTTCCTCAACGCTCTGCTTCTTGAGAATTGAACAATGACGTTTCCTATTTGTACCTTATCAATACTCCCCTGTAAATGAGACACCTGGTCCTCAAGGTGAAAGGAAGGAAACTGATCAGCTAAGACCACCTCCAATGGTGTATTTAAGTAGTTTCTTAACAATTTAAAATATTAAGAAAATAGAAAATATGAAAGAGAATAAGTTAAGGGTTCTTATTTAATTATTTTAAGAATCTCTAAACATAGAGTTCTTCAATTGCGTCATCTTTTAATTGGTTCACAATTTATTAATAATATTAAAATTTAAATTTGTATTATAATATGATTATTGAAAGGTTAAGATACTCTTTTTGAGTTTCTCCTTGTAGGAGGTTAAGATTTGTATTATAATATGTTTATTGAAAGGTTAAGATACTCTCTAAGTCCCCCATTGATACCCAAGAATCTTCAAAGTTAGGCCATCCTTTCCAATGCACCAGTAGCTCTGCTTCGCGATCTTTGGGACCATGACAAATTGCCAAAACCTCCTCAGGTTCAACATTAATGAGTACATTAGATGAATCTTCCACCACATGCTCTATCTCCATCAAACAAAGCCAGTGATGCGTCCTATAACGATGTCCTAAAAACCATTTTTCACCACAATATCTACAAGGATTCAGTGTCTTTCTTGATTCACTAGTTGAACCAGTACATTTTTCCTTGCAGGCTTTATCTCACTCTCATTGTTTCTTTCTCCAATTCTTTTGAATGGAACAATAGCAGTGTTACAGTTTGATGAACTGTAACTCGGATTAATGACATTACCGTAGGTTATAGTGGATGAACATATGTTCTCCTGACTGTTATCGTACTCTTTCTCTTCACCTTCAAGATTTTCAATCATCTTTGCCATCTTGGACATGTGATTCAAAGCCATTGTTCTAGTAGTCAACAACTTAGCCCTCACGTTCCTCTTCAAGCCATTAACAAACATAGTTTCCAGAGTATAAATAGGAATTTCTAGAAGTCGAGAAGACCATTTCTCAAAATCCACTCTATATTCATTCACAGTTCTTGTGTGTTTTAGGTTCAACAACTGTCCAAAATGATTATCACCAAAAGATGATTATACCTGATGAGAAATTATTCTTTAAAAGCTTGCACCTTCTCTTTCCCATGTTAGTTTAAGCCAAGGAATTGCATCTCTTGTCATACACGCAAATATCAAGCTTAACTTATCCTCTTCTTGTGTGTTAGTTCTCTCAAAACACCTTTAAACCTTATAAACTGATGTTCCTCATATTTTGTCAGTTTTGAGATTATTATTACAGTTATATTTGGGAAATTTGTCTATGTTTTGTTGAGATTTCAGGTCAAAAACGTTCAGAGTTGGAATCATGTTGGAAGGTGGACTTTGGAGAGGTTTGAAGCATTTTCCGTCATTCTCCACGAAAGGAAGGACCGATCGATCTATCAAGGATCAATCGATTAGTCATCTCAAAGGATTATGCGCACGATCTAAAGAATGACTTGGTTTCTGAGAAGATCGACTCATCATCCAAAGGATCGATCGATCACCTAGTGCTCAATCGATCCTAGCACATAAATCTAATTTCGCGATTTTCAACCCTTGTTTTGGGTCCTATAAATACTCTTTTTCCTATTTTTTTAGAGAGCCTCTTTTTGATATTGGAGGACAAAATTTTACAGAGTTTTGAGAGTTTGTAAGCTAAGAAAAAAATCTCTTCATACTTGAGAAGAATTTCTGAATCCTCCTTATTCTTTCTTTATGCAATTTCAATTTCAATTCATCATGACTTGCCAACTTTGTTGTTCTATGTCTGAGTAGATCTTAGATCAGATCTAGGGATTCTAGGGTTTTAGAATTCACTGTTGGGGAACAAATAGGATTGATTAGTAGATGATACTCCTTCTAATACTCGAATCTAATGCATAGATTAGCCTGATCACCTTGTCAATGATTTTAGGTTGTTAACCGTCCAGAAGATTGTTAAGAAATAGAACTAGATTAGAAGAGCAATTCCTTCACTACCAACGAGAGTTGATGCTAGGTTGGATTGTGGGTAATTGAACCCAAACGATAAAGCCTATTTGTAATCTGAAACCAACGAGAGTTAGGACCTTTAGGTTATTGATAGAGGGGTAGATTCAACGAGAGTTGGTTTGCCTTTACTCATGTTCAAGCCGAGAATAAGATTAGAGTAGTTCCTGAATACTTTCCCTGACAAGAATTTTAACTCCCGAACGAATACTCGACGTCCGATTGCTTTAATTATTTGATTACATTCACATCTAAGTTTTTAGAATTCACTTCCTTTATTTGATTGATATAGCTTGTGATTCAATAGGAATTGAGAGTGTAACTTGGTTCTTCGTGGATTCGATCCTTAAATACTATTTCGTTTGCTGTGCACTTGCAGTAGGATATATAGTTAAAACTGTGCACAACAAAATATGGAGTATACCATCACCATGTCTCATCTTTGTCACTAGTGTTGGATTTATTGGAGCCTTACCCGGATCCTTGGCGTTTAAAGACTGTAGAGATTCGCAATAGATCTGGAGGTTTCTTACCCAAATCGATCATTCTTTGGTTCATCAGCTCAAAGTTTGGCATCATTTAAGCCAATATCTCCTTAAGCGACTGACGGTCTTGTGCTAGCTCCTCCTTCAACGTTTGTCGGTCTTGTCCAGCCGTTATTATAGCTCTCAACATCTCACTAACTGTTTTCTCCAGTGTCCCAACCTGCGATTTCAAGGCAATGATCTTTTCCAGGTTCACGACAATTAAATTCTGTTTTGGTCCCATTTGATCTAAGGCTCTGATACCATTAATAGCTTCGATGCTACTCTGTAACAAGAAGAAGGTCTTTGAGGAAAGTAGAAGATGGATTAGAAGAGATAAAGGAAGAAGATATGTGAGAGAATAGAATATAATGAGGGATTAAATATATTTGCTTAGTGATTTGTTATCCTCCTCAATTCTAGGGTTTAACCTTACCTCTGCTTAAATGACATAGTAGCATGTTGTTCACTAAAGTATAAAGGTGATATACATCATATTTAGCTACTTATTCATGCATATTTTGATCCATTTTGCATCATTTAGGATCCACATTCATTCACTTTAGTATAGGTTTTTCACACATTTTACATTCTAGTCTTTGAATAAAGAGTTGCATATTTTCTATTTTCTTGAGTCTTTCTAGGCGATTTGGAGCCATTTTGGGAGGAATGGAAACTTAAAGATCGATGTAGAGCAAATGAATGAAGTGAAATGCGTCAAACAATTAAGGAAAGATGGTTGTTGAGAACTTTGACCATTTTGGTCGAGACAAGGCCTTTAGTGAAAAAAAAAATTACAACTACGTGCCTGATATTGTTGATAGATGAAAGCCTTCCTTTAAACGAAATTGGATGAAATTTGGACACAAGATAGCCACAAGAGTTAGATTTCAATTATGGTAGTTTTAAGAGATTCAGACGAGTGGTTAAAAAGATATGACTTTTTTACTGGAGATATGTCATTATGCCGAGAAGATTACGCGAAATTTGTATTTTTTAGTTGGATCCGACCCAGTTTGTCCCGGATCGAGCGAACTCATTTTGGGTACAATTGGGATATTACACGAAGAATTCTAGCGAACAGCTCTCGGGAGAAACTTATAAGTGGTGGGTTCAAGAAAAGACTGAGCGTCGAAGATACAAAGAACCAACTATCACCACTTGGAAAATGCTGAAAGTGCTGTTAAGAAAGAAGTATGTGCATAAGAAAAAGATTGTCATTGAAAAAAAAAAAAGCAATAACTTATAATGACAAAGAGCTTCAAAAGCAGTCAAGGAAACAAAAGGACGAAGAAATAATCAAAAAGTGGAAGCACGAAACGGGTGAGGTTTTGAAGAAGTTCCAAAAGAAGAGTCAAGTCACTCTTCAAGCAGTTGATACAAAAGCAAACAAGGAGACCATAGTGCATAAAGAAAATATGGAGGTTAAGTCAACCTTTCAGCCATTACATGAATCAAGCTATGAATCAAAGCAATGTAAGTCCTCTAACCTTTCAAAATACAAGAGAGCGACGTATTATACTTGTCGTGGGAAAGGACATATTGCTGCAACTTGCCCTGGAAAAATTGATCTAACTCAAATCGAGCTTGAGCAACGTAGCCAACCCGAAGCTCAACCTTTCTCAACCTCTTATGTGGCACTCATGCTAGTTTGGCTTACGAGTCTATTCAATATTTGAATAACATCATATTCACTTGGGGCTTCAAACAGTCTGTTTTGAATGTTGAAATTTCTAGTGTAATACACTTGATCTTTCCTTTAAGTGCCAAGAAAAATTCAGATAGCATGAATGAGTGCAATAGCCTTGAAGGAACCACAACCACAAGGAGCTTAACTCTGAATCAAAAAGAGCAACAACCACACTTTGTTCAAGAACCAGTCCTTATGCCACTTTCTTGTGAGAACTCAAAGGAGAACTTGTTTGTAAAGGAAATGCAGATTAAGGATTCAAGGGCAAAACCAATTCAAGTTTGGAGCAATCAAGTTGATTATGGACCGAAGCGACAACTGAGCTATCACTTTAAGATTTGGAACTGGATGTACCTAAGGAAAGGAATCCAAAATAGGTGTCCTAGAACTGTGTTTAAACGAACAAGAAGAGAAGATGATCAACGATTCAAGCCACCATATCTAGCCCAAATAAGACACTTAAATCTTCGCCTCTTCATTCAGCGAAAGGAAGAGCCACCAGATGCCACATTTAAGCCAAAGACGACACTAAACATCTTCGGAGATAGATCAGATTTGAGGTCAAATATTTTTCAAGAGGGAGGGGATGATATGAGCATGGAAAACAGCAAGGAAGTGGAACCAGAAGATGAGCTTGAAGATGAGGAAGCTCTACACATATCAGCTGGTCCCATGAACCGTTCTCGAGCTAATGCATTCAATAAAGCACTAAGAGGATTGCTTGACACCTTCTGGACACAAGTCGTGCTACTTCACAACATTGAAGACAAGGCTAATCAAACCATTCTGGTTTCAGTTCAAGCACAATGAGTTTAACGATGGGTATGTGTCTCATTTGTACTCTTTTTCTCTTGTCCAAGTTTTGTCCCAATGGGTTTTCTTGGTAAGGTTTTGAATGAGGCAAATGATTCACATCACCATAGCCCATTGTTAACTCAAATTCGTGGCTATACCTCTTTCACACAGTCATAACAAGAAAAAGGAAGAAGAACAGAATTTTCCTTATTGAATTTTTCGGAAACTTTCCTTATTCGACTTATTCCATTCTTTCTGTTTTTTCCTTTTATTTTATTTGGAGAAACACTAGGGTTTCGTCCCTCTCCTATATATGTATTGTGCGGCCTCCAAGCAGAACAACAATTCACGTTTTAATCAAAAAGATCATTCAGTTTTTTTTCTTTTGTTGGTGTGTAATATCCAGCAAGTTGTTGGTGTGTAATATCCTACAGTTAAATCGATTCTTTGGTGTGTCATATCCAAAGATTTTGTGGGGAGCATCAAAAGTCTGTCACAACTTTTGTGAGACCATTCGATCCACATACTTTGATCCTTGAAGCTTCTTAGTTTCCGGGGTGCAAAGACTATCCAATATCAAATCTGAGTGAAGATCGCTAGAGGCGTGTGTTACAACTCGTCTTTAAAGTTTGTTTGTCGTCTCAAAGTCGAGCATCCCAACTCCATATCCTCCAAGTGACGAAATGGGATTGATCCCTTTCTGGGATCGTATCAAGTGGTATCAGAGCACACTTGGAGGTTGAGTCGTTTCTATCTATCATCTCTTATCTTTCCATTTCTTCAATCCATTTTATCATCTCTCACCATTCTGTTCTAGAAAAAAGAAAATCATAAAAAGTATGTTAACGTTTCATTTTCACTAGATCTGTTTGTTTGGTAGAATCCCTTACGTCTATCATCTTGTTTGAATTTTCATAATTATTTGGCGTTTGATAAAATTGTGAATCCAATTGCATCTGAAACTAGGATGAGTCTAGTATTTTATAAAAAATCATTTAGGCATTTTTGAACATGATTTGATATTTTATTGTGTCTGATCAAGTCATATTATCGTTCTCAGAGTTTCTAAAAGAATTTGGTTTCATTTGAAGGATCATTTTATGTTTGTTGTGTGCAATCAATTTTTTTTTTTTTTTGCAACAGGAACTTGTTACTGGTTTATTTTGTTCGTAATTGCAGAATATGATGAAAGAGCAAATGTTCTATTCTGATCAAAGCACTTATGATGAGGAGGATTCCTTCACGGACGAGTTTCTTACTGAATCTGAAAAAGACTATGCTTCTGATCCACATGGAGCCAACTATGTAAAGCGCCTTACACTTCTAACTCTGTGATGTATTTTAATCCTTATCGCCAATCTTCTCCTAAAATTCAACTCTATGCTTTTTCAGGAGAAAGAAGCTATCTAGAGTGGGAAGAAAACATGAATAATTGGTTTCACTATAGCCGAATCAGAGAGGAAAAAAGACTACTCTATGCCATCGAACAGCTCTCGGAAGAAACTTATAAGTGGTGGGTTCAAGAAAAGACTGAGCGTCGAAGATACAAAGAACCAACTATCACCACTTGGAAAATGCTGAAAGTGCTGTTAAGAAAGAAGTATGTGCATAAGAAAAAGATTGTCATTGATAAAAAAAAAAAGCAATAACTTATAATGACAAAGAGCTTCAAAAGCAGTCAAGGAAACAAAAGGACGAAGAAATAATCAAAAAGTGGAAGCATGAAATGGGTGAGGTTTTGAAGAAGTTCCAAAAGAAGAGTCAAGTCACTCTTCAAGCAGTTGATACAAAAGCAAACAAGGAGACCATAGTGCATAAAGAAAATATGGAGGTTAAGTCAACCTTTCAGCCATTACATGAATCAAGCTATGAACCAAAGCAATGTAAGTCCTCTAACCTTTCAAAATACAAGAGAGCGACGTATTATACTTGTCGTGGGAAAGGACATATTGCTGCAACTTGCCATGGAAAAATTGATCTAACTCAAATCGAGCTTGAGCAACGTAGCCAACCCGAAGCTCAACCTTTCTCAAACCTCTTATGTGGCACTCATTTTAGTTTGGCTTACGAGTCTATTCAATATTTAAATAACATCATATTCACTTGGGGCTTCAAACAGTCTGTTTTGAATGTTGAAATTTCTAGTTTAATACACTTGATCTTTCCTTTAAGTGCCAAGAAAAATTCAGATAGCATGAATGAGTGCAATAGCCTTGAAGGAACCACAACCACAAGGAGCTTAACTCTGAATCAAAAAGAGCAACAACCACACTTTGTTCAAGAACCAGTCCTTATGCCACTTTCTTGTGAGAACTCAAAGGAGAACTTGTTTGTAAAGGAAATGCAGATTAAGGATTCAAGGGCAAAACCAATTCAAGTTTGGAGCAATCAAGTTGATTATGGACCGAAGCGACAACTGAGCTATCACTTTAAGATTTGGAACTGGATGTACCTAAGGAAAGGAATCCAAAATAGGTGTCCTAGAACTGTGTTTAAACGAACAAGAAGAGAAGATGATCAACGATTCAAGCCACCATATCTAGCCCAAATAAGACACTTAAATCTTCGCCTCTTCATTCAGCGCAAGGAAGAGCCACCAGATGCCACATTTAAGCCAAAGACGACACTAAACATCTTCGGAGATAGATCAGATTTGAGGTCAAATCTTTTTCAAGAGGGAGGGGATGATATGAGCATGGAAAACAGCAAGGAAGTGGAACCAGAAGATGAGCTTGAAGATGAGGAAGCTCTACACATATCAGTTGGTCCCATGAACCGTTCTCGAGCTAATGCATTCAATAAAGCACTAAGAGGATTGCTTGACACCTTCTGGACACAAGTCGTGCTACTTCACAACATTGAAGACAAGGCTAATCAAACCATTCTGGTTTCAGTTCAAGCACAATGAGTTTAACGATGGGTATGTGTCTCATTTGTACTCTTTTTCTCTTGTCCAAGTTTTATCCCAATGGGTTTTCTTGGTAAGGTTTTTAATGAGGCAAATGATTCACATCACCATAGCCCATTGTTAACTCAAATTCGTGGCTATACCTCTTTCACACAGTCATAACAAGAAAAAGGAAGAAGAACAGAATTTTCCTTATTGAATTTTTCGAAAACTTTCCTTATTCGACTTTTTCCATTCTTTCTGTTTTTTCCTTTTATTTTATTTGGAGAAACACTAGGGTTTCGTCCCTCTCCTATATATGTATTGTGCTGCCTCCAAGCAGAACAACAATTCAAGTTTTAATCAAAAAGATCATTCAGTTTTTTTTTCTTTTGTTGGTGTGTAATATCCAGCAAGTTGTTGGTGTGTAATATCCTACAGTTAAATTGATTCATTGGTGTGTCATATCCAAAGATTTTGTGGGGAACATCAAAAGTCTGTCACAACTTTTGTGAGACCATTCGATCCACATACTTTGATCCTTGAAGCTTCTTAGTTTCCGGGGTGCAAAGACTATCCAATATCAAATCTGAGTGAAGATCGCTAGAGGCGTGTGTTACAACTCGTCTTTAAAGTTTGTTTGTCGTCTCAAAGTCGAGCATCCCAACTCCATATCCTCCAAGTGACGAAATGGGATTGATCCCTTTGTGGGATCGTATCAAGTGGTAATAGAGCACACTTGGAGGTTGAGTCGTTTCTATCTATCATCTCTTATCTTTCCATTTCTTCAATCCATTTTGTCATCTCTCACCATTCTGTTCTAGAAAAAAGAAAATCATAAAAAGTATGTTAACGTTTCATTTTCACTAGATCTGTTTGTTTGGTAGAATCCCTTACGTCAATCATCTTGTTTGAATTTTCATAATTATTTGGCGTTTGATAAAATTGTGAATCCAATTGCATCTGAAACTAGGATGAGTCTAGTATTTTATAAAAAATCATTTAGGCATTTTTGAACATGATTTGATATTTTATTGTGTCTGATCAAGTCATATTGTCGTTCTGAGAGTTTCTAAAAGAATTTGGTTTCATTTGAAGGATCATTTTATGTTTGTTGTGTGCAATCAATTTTTTTTTTTTTGCAACAGGAACTTGTTACTGGTTTATTTTGTTCTTAATTGCAGAATATGATGAAAGAGCAAATGTTCTATTCTGATCAAAGCACTTATGATGAGGAGGATTCCTTCACGGACGCTTTTCTTACTGAATCTGAAAAAGACTATGCTTCTGATCCACATGGAGCCAACTATGTAAAGCGCCTTACACTTCTAACTCTGTGATGTATTTTAATCCTTATCGCCAATCTTCTCCTAAAATTCAACTCTATGTTTTTTCAGGAGAAAGAAGCTATCTAGAGTGGGAAGAAAACATGAATAATTGGTTTCACTATAGCCGAATCAGAGAGGAAAAAAGACTACTCTATGCCATCGAACAGCTCTCGGAAGAAACTTATAAGTGGTGGGTTCAAGAAAAGACTGAGCGTCGAAGATACAAAGAACCAACTATCACCACTTGGAAAATGCTGAAAAGTGCTGTTAAGAAAGAAGTATGTGCATAAGAAAAAGATTGTCATTGATAAAAAAAAAAAGCAATAACTTATAATGACAAAGAGCTTCAAAAGCAGTCAAGGAAACAAAAGGACGAAGAAATAATCAAAAAGTGGAAGCACGAAATGGGTGAGGTTTTGAAGAAGTTCCAAAAGAAGAGTCAAGTCACTCTTCAAGCAGTTGATACAAAAGCAAACAAGGAGACCATAGTGCATAAAGAAAATATGGAGGTTAAGTCAACCTTTCAGCCATTACATGAATCAAGCTATGAACCAAAGCAATGTAAGTCCTCTAACCTTTCAAAATACAAGAGAGCGACGTATTATACTTGTCGTGGGAAAGGACATATTGCTGCAACTTGCCCTGGAAAAATTGATCTAACTCAAATCGAGCTTGAGCAACGTAGCAAACCCGAAGCTCAACCTTTCTCAAACCTCTTATGTGGCACTCATGTTAGTTTGGCTTACGAGTCTATCAATATTTGAATAACATCATATTCACTTGGGACTTCAAACAGTCTGTTTTGAATGTTGAAATTTCTAGTGTAATACACTTGATCTTTCCTTTAAGTGCCAAGGAAAATTCAGATAGCATGAATGAGTGCAATAGCCTTGAAGGAACCACAACCACAAGGAGCTTAACTCTGAATCAAAAAGAGCAACAACCACACTTTGTTCAAGAACCAGTCCTTATGCCACTTTCTTGTGAGAACTCAAAGGAGAACTTGTTTGTAAAGGAAATGCAGATTAAGGATTCAAGGGCAAAACCAATTCAAGTTTGCAGCAATCAAGTTGATTATGGACCGAAGCGACAACTGAGCTATCACTTTAAGATTTGGAACTGGATGTACCTAAGGAAAGGAATCCAAAATAGGTGTCCTAGAACTGTGTTTAAACGAACAAGAAGAGAAGATGATCAACGATTCAAGCCACCATATGTAGCCCAAATAAGACACTTAAATCTTCGCCTCTTCATTCAGCGCAAGGAAGAGCCACCAGATGCCACATTTAAGCCAAAGACGACACTAAACATCTTCGAAGATAGATCAGATTTGAGGTCAAATCTTTTTCAAGAGGGAGGGGATGATATGAGCATGGAAAACAGCAAGGAAGTGGAACCAGAAGATGAGCTTGAAGCAGAGGAAGCTCTACACATATCAGCTGGTCCCATGAACCGTTCTCGAGCTAATGCATTCAATAAAGCACTAAGAGGATTGCTTGACACCTTCTGGACACAAGTCGTGCTACTTCACAACATTGAAGACAAGGCTAATCAAACCATTCTGGTTTCAGTTCAAGCACAATGAGTTTAACGATGGGTATCTGTCTCATTTGTACTCTTTTTCTCTTGTCCAAGTTTTGTCCCAATGGGTTTTCTTGGTAAGGTTTTTAATGAGGCAAATGATTCACATCACCATAGCCCATTGTTAACTCAGATTCGTGGCTATACCTCCTTCACACAGTCATAAAAAGAAAAAGGAAGAAGAACATAATTTTCCTTATTGAATTTTTCGGAAACTTTCCTTATTCGACTTTTTCCATTCTTTCTGTTTTTTCCTTTTATTTTATTTGGAGAAACACTAGGGTTTCGTCCCTCTCCTATATATGTATTGTGCTGCCTCCAAGCAGAACAACAATTCACGTTTTAATCAAAAAGATCATTCAGTTTTTTTTTCTTTTGTTGGTGTGTAATATCCAGCAAGTTGTTGGTGTGTAATATCCTACAGTTAAATCGATTCTTTGGTGTGTCATATCCAAAGATTTTGTGGGGAACATCAAAAGTCTATCACAACTTTTGTGAGACCATTCGATCCACATACTTTGATCCTTGAAGCTTCTTAGTTTCCGGGGTGCAAAGACTATCCAATATCAAATCTGAGTGAAGATCGCTGGAGGCGTGTGTTACAACTCGTCTTTAAAGTTTGTTTGTCGTCTCAAAGTCGAGCATCCCAACTCCATATCCTCCAAGTGACAAAATGGGATTGATCCCTTTGTGGGATCGTATCAAGTGGTATCAGAGCACACTTGGAGGTTGAGTCGTTTCTATCTATCATCTCTTATCTTTCCATTTCTTCAATCCATTTTATCATCTCTCACCATTCTGTTCTAGAAAAAAGAAAATTATAAAAAGTATGTTAACGTTTCATTTTCACTAGATCTGTTTGTTTGGTAGAATCCCTTACGTCTATCATCTTGTTTGAATTTTCATAATTATTTGGCGTTTGATAAAATTGTGAATCCAATTGCATCTGAAACTAGGATGAGTCTAGTATTTTATAAAAAATCATTTAGGCATTTTTGAACATGATTTGATATTTTATTGTGTCTGATCAAGTCATATTGTCGTTCTGAGAGTTTCTAAAAGAATTTGGTTTCATTTGAAGGATCATTTTATGTTTGTTGTGTGCAATCAATTTTTTTTTTTTTGCAACAGGAACTTGTTACTGGTTTATTTTGTTCTTAATTGCAGAATATGATGAAAGAGCAAATGTTCTATTCTGATCAAAGCACTTATGATGAGGAGGATTCCTTCACGGACGCTTTTCTTACTGAATCTGAAAAAGACTATGCTTCTGATCCACATGGAGCCAACTATGTAAAGCGCCTTACACTTCTAACTCTGTGATGTATTTTAATCCTTATCGCCAATCTTCTCCTAAAATTCAACTCTATGTTTTTTCAGGAGAAAGAAGCTATCTAGAGTGGGAAGAAAACATGAATAATTGGTTTCACTATAGCCGAATCAGAGAGGAAAAAAGACTACTCTATGCCATCGAACAGCTCTCGGAAGAAACTTATAAGTGGTGGGTTCAAGAAAAGACTGAGCGTCGAAGATACAAAGAACCAACTATCACCACTTGGAAAATGCTGAAAAGTGCTGTTAAGAAAGAAGTATGTGCATAAGAAAAAGATTGTCATTGATAAAAAAAAAAAGCAATAACTTATAATGACAAAGAGCTTCAAAAGCAGTCAAGGAAACAAAAGGACGAAGAAATAATCAAAAAGTGGAAGCACGAAATGGGTGAGGTTTTGAAGAAGTTCCAAAAGAAGAGTCAAGTCACTCTTCAAGCAGTTGATACAAAAGCAAACAAGGAGACCATAGTGCATAAAGAAAATATGGAGGTTAAGTCAACCTTTCAGCCATTACATGAATCAAGCTATGAACCAAAGCAATGTAAGTCCTCTAACCTTTCAAAATACAAGAGAGCGACGTATTATACTTGTCGTGGGAAAGGACATATTGCTGCAACTTGCCCTGGAAAAATTGATCTAACTCAAATCGAGCTTGAGCAACGTAGCAAACCCGAAGCTCAACCTTTCTCAAACCTCTTATGTGGCACTCATGTTAGTTTGGCTTACGAGTCTATCAATATTTGAATAACATCATATTCACTTGGGACTTCAAACAGTCTGTTTTGAATGTTGAAATTTCTAGTGTAATACACTTGATCTTTCCTTTAAGTGCCAAGGAAAATTCAGATAGCATGAATGAGTGCAATAGCCTTGAAGGAACCACAACCACAAGGAGCTTAACTCTGAATCAAAAAGAGCAACAACCACACTTTGTTCAAGAACCAGTCCTTATGCCACTTTCTTGTGAGAACTCAAAGGAGAACTTGTTTGTAAAGGAAATGCAGATTAAGGATTCAAGGGCAAAACCAATTCAAGTTTGCAGCAATCAAGTTGATTATGGACCGAAGCGACAACTGAGCTATCACTTTAAGATTTGGAACTGGATGTACCTAAGGAAAGGAATCCAAAATAGGTGTCCTAGAACTGTGTTTAAACGAACAAGAAGAGAAGATGATCAACGATTCAAGCCACCATATGTAGCCCAAATAAGACACTTAAATCTTCGCCTCTTCATTCAGCGCAAGGAAGAGCCACCAGATGCCACATTTAAGCCAAAGACGACACTAAACATCTTCGAAGATAGATCAGATTTGAGGTCAAATCTTTTTCAAGAGGGAGGGGATGATATGAGCATGGAAAACAGCAAGGAAGTGGAACCAGAAGATGAGCTTGAAGCAGAGGAAGCTCTACACATATCAGCTGGTCCCATGAACCGTTCTCGAGCTAATGCATTCAATAAAGCACTAAGAGGATTGCTTGACACCTTCTGGACACAAGTCGTGCTACTTCACAACATTGAAGACAAGGCTAATCAAACCATTCTGGTTTCAGTTCAAGCACAATGAGTTTAACGATGGGTATCTGTCTCATTTGTACTCTTTTTCTCTTGTCCAAGTTTTGTCCCAATGGGTTTTCTTGGTAAGGTTTTTAATGAGGCAAATGATTCACATCACCATAGCCCATTGTTAACTCAGATTCGTGGCTATACCTCCTTCACACAGTCATAAAAAGAAAAAGGAAGAAGAACATAATTTTCCTTATTGAATTTTTCGGAAACTTTCCTTATTCGACTTTTTCCATTCTTTCTGTTTTTTCCTTTTATTTTATTTGGAGAAACACTAGGGTTTCGTCCCTCTCCTATATATGTATTGTGCTGCCTCCAAGCAGAACAACAATTCACGTTTTAATCAAAAAGATCATTCAGTTTTTTTTTCTTTTGTTGGTGTGTAATATCCAGCAAGTTGTTGGTGTGTAATATCCTACAGTTAAATCGATTCTTTGGTGTGTCATATCCAAAGATTTTGTGGGGAACATCAAAAGTCTATCACAACTTTTGTGAGACCATTCGATCCACATACTTTGATCCTTGAAGCTTCTTAGTTTCCGGGGTGCAAAGACTATCCAATATCAAATCTGAGTGAAGATCGCTGGAGGCGTGTGTTACAACTCGTCTTTAAAGTTTGTTTGTCGTCTCAAAGTCGAGCATCCCAACTCCATATCCTCCAAGTGACAAAATGGGATTGATCCCTTTGTGGGATCGTATCAAGTGGTATCAGAGCACACTTGGAGGTTGAGTCGTTTCTATCTATCATCTCTTATCTTTCCATTTCTTCAATCCATTTTATCATCTCTCACCATTCTGTTCTAGAAAAAAGAAAATTATAAAAAGTATGTTAACGTTTCATTTTCACTAGATCTGTTTGTTTGGTAGAATCCCTTACGTCTATCATCTTGTTTGAATTTTCATAATTATTTGGCGTTTGATAAATTGTGAATCCAATTGCATCTGAAACTAGGATGAGTCTAGTATTTTATAAAATTGATTTAGGCATTTTTGAACATGATTTGATATTTTATTGTGTCTGATCAAGTCATATTGTCGTTCTGAGAGTTTCTAAAAGAATTTAGTTTCATTTGAAGGATCATTTTATGTTGGTTGTGTGCAATCAATTTTTTTTTTTTTTGCAACAGGAACTTGTTACTGGTTTATTTTGTTCTTAATTGCAAAATATGATGAAAGAGCAAATGTTTTATTCTGATCAAAGCACTTATGATGAGGAGGATTCCTTCACGGACGAGTTTCTTACTGAATCTGAAAAAGACTATGCTTCTGATCCACATGGAGCCAACTATGTAAAGCGCCTTACACTTCTAACTCTGTGATGTATTTTAATCCTTATCGCCAATCTTCTCCTAAAATTCAACTCTATGCTTCTTCAGGAGAAAGAAGCTATCTAGAGTGGGAAGAAAACATGAATAATTGGTTTCACTATAGCCGAATCAGAGAGGAAAAAAGACTACTCTATGCCATCGAACAGCTCTCGGGAGAAACTTATAAGTGGTGGGTTCAAGAAAAGGCTGAGCGTCGAAGATACAAAGAACCAACTATCACCACTTTGAAAATGCTGAAAGTGCTGTTAAGAAAGAAGTATGTGCATAAGAAAAAGATTGTCATTGATAAAAAAAAAGCAATAACTTATCATGACAAAGAGCTTCAAAAGCAGTCAAGGAAAAAAAAGGACGAAGAAATAATCAAAAAGTGGAAGCACGAAATGGGTGAGGTTTTGAAGAAGTTCCAAAAGAAGAGTCAAGTCACTCTTCAAGCAGTTGGTACAAAAGCAAACAAGGAGACCATAGTGCATAAAGAAAATATGAAGGTTAAGTCAACCTTTCAGCCATTACATGAATCAAGCTATGAACCAAAGCAATGTAAGTCCTCTAACCTTTCAAAATACAAGAGAGCGACGTATTATACTTGTCGTGGGAAAGGACATATTGCTGCAACTTGCCCTGGAAAAATTGATCTAACTCAAATCGAGCTTGAGCAACGTAGCCAACTCGAAGCTCAACCTTTCTCAAACCTCTTATGTGGCACTCATGTTAGTTTGGCTTACGAGTCTATTCAATATTTGAATAACATCATATTCACTTGGGGCTTCAAACAGTCTGTTTTGAATGTTGAAATTTCTAGTGTAATACACTTGATCTTTCCTTTAAGTGCCAAGGAAAATTCAGATAGCATGAATGAGTGCAATAGCCTTGAAGGAACCACAACCACAAGGAGCTTAACTCTGAATCAAAAAGAGCAACAACCACACTTTGTTCAAGAACCAGTCCTTATGCCACTTTCTTGTGAGAACTCAAAGGAGAACTTGTTTGTAAAGGAAATGCAGATTAAGGATTCAAGGGCAAAACCAATTCAAGTTTGGAGCAATCAAGTTGATTATGGACCGAAGCGACAACTGAGCTATCACTTTAAGATTTGGAACTGGATGTACCTAAGGAAAGGAATCCAAAATAGGTGTCCTAGAACTGTGTTTAAACGAACAAGAAGAGAAGATGATCAACGATTCAAGCCACCATATCTAGCCCAAATAAGACACTTAAATCTTCGCCTCTTCATTCAGCGCAAGGAAGAGCCACCAGATGCCACATTTAAGCCAAAGACGACACTAAACATCTTCGGAGATAGATAAGATTTGAGGTCAAATCTTTTTCAAGAGGGAGGGGATGATATGAGCATGGAAAACAGCAAGGAAGTGGAACCAGAAGATGAGCTTGAAGCAGAGGAAGCTCTACACATATCAGCTGGTCCCATGAACCGTTCTCGAGCTAATGCATTCAATAAAGCACTAAGAGGATTGCTTGACACCTTCTGGACACAAGTCGTGCTACTTCACAACATTGAAGACAAGGCTAATCAAACCATTCTGGTTTCAGTTCAAGCACAATGAGTTTAACGATGGGTATCTGTCTCATTTGTACTCTTTTTCTCTTGTCCAAGTTTTGTCCCAATGGGTTTTCTTGGTAAGGTTTTTAATGAGGCAAATGATTCACATCACCATAGCCCATTTTTAACTCAAATTCGTGGCTATACCTCTTTCACACATTCATAACAAGAAAAAGGAAGAAGAACAGAATTTTCCTTATTGAATTTTTCGAAAACTTTCCTTATTCGACTTTTTCCATTCTTTCTGTTTTTTCCTTTTATTTTATTTGGAGAAACACTAGGGTTTCGTCCCTCTCCTATATATGTATTGTTCTGCCTCCAAGCAGAACAACAATTCACGTTTTAATCAAAAAGATCATTCTGTCTTTTCTCTTTTGTTGGTGTGTAATATCCTACAGTTAAATCGATTCTTTGGTGTGTCATATCCAAAGATTTTGTGGGGAACATCAAAAGTCGGTCACAACTTTTGTGAGACCATTCGATCCACATACTTTGATCCTTGAAGCTTCTTAGTTTCCGGGGTGCAAAGACTATCCAATATCAAATCTGAGTGAAGATCCATGGAGGCGTGTGTTACAACTCGTCTTTAAAGTTCGTTTGTCGTCTCAAAGTCGAGCATCCCAACTCCATATCCTCCAAGTGACGAAATTGGGATTGATCCCTTTGTAGGATTGTATCAAGTGGTATCAGAGCACACTTGGAGGTTGAGTCGTTTCTATCTATCATCTCTTATCTTTCCATTTCTTCAATCCATTTTATCATCTCTCACCATTCTTTTCTAGAAAAAAGAAAATAATAAAAAGTATGTTAACGTTTCATTTTCACTAGATCTGTTTGTTTGGTAGAATCTCTTACGTCTATCATCTTATTTGAATTTTCATAATTATTTGGCGTTTGATAAAATTATGAATCCAATTGCATCTGAAACTAGGATGAGTCTAGTATTTATAAAATTGATTTAGACATTTTTGAACATGATTTGATATTTTATTGTGTCTGATCAAGTCATATTGTCGTTCTCAGAGTTTCTAAAAGAATTTGGTCTCATTTGAAGGATCATTTTGTGTTGGTTGTGTGCAATCAATTTTATTTTGTTTTACAACAGGAACTTGTTACTGGTTTATTTTGTTCTTAATTGCAGAATATGATGGAAGAGCAAATGTTCTATTTTAATCAAAGCACTTATGATGAGGAGGATTCCTTCACGGACGAGTTTCTTACTGAATCTGAAAAAGACTATGCTTATGATCCAAATGGAGCCAACTATGTAAAGCGCTTTACACTTCTAACTTTGTGATGTATTTTAATCATTATCGTCAATCTTCTCCTAAAATTCAACTCTATGCTTTTTCAGGAAAAAGAAGCTATCTAGAGTGGGAAGAAAACATGGATAATTGGTTTCACTATAGCCGAATCAGAGAGGAAAAAAGACTAGTCTATGCCATCGAACAGCTCTCGGGAGAAACTTATAAGTGGTGGGTTCAAGAAAAGGCTGAGCGTCGAAGATACAAAGAACCAACTATCACCACTTGGAAAATGTTGAAAGTGCTGTTAAGAAAGAAGTATGTGCATAAGAAAAAGATTGTCATTGATAAAAAAAAAGCAATAACTTATCATGACAAAGAGCTTCAAAAGCAGTCAAGGAAACAAAAGGACGAAGAAATAATCAAAAAGTGGAAGCAAGAAATGGGTGAGGTTTTGAAGAAGTTCCAAAAGAAGAGTCAAGTCACTCTTCAAGCAGTTGATACAAAAGCAAACAAGGAGACCATAGTGCATAAAGAAAATATGAAGGTTAAGTCAACCTTTCAGCCATTACATGAATCAAGCTATGAACCAAAGCAATGTAAGTCCTCTAACCTTTCAAAATACAAGAGAGCGACGTATTATACTTGTCGTGGGAAAGGACATATTGCTGCAACTTGCCCTGGAAAAATTGATCTAACTCAAATCGAGCTTGAGCAACGTAGCCAACTCGAAGCTCAACCTTTCTCAAACCTCTTATGTGGCACTCATGTTAGTTTGGCTTACGAGTCTATTCAATATTTGAATAACATCATATTCACTTGGGGCTTCAAACAGTCTGTTTTGAATGTTGAAATTTCTAGTGTAATACACTTGATCTTTCCTTTAAGTGCCAAGGAAAATTCAGATAGCATGAATGAGTGCAATAGCCTTGAAGGAACCACAACCACAAGGAGCTTAACTCTGAATCAAAAAGAGCAACAACCACACTTTGTTCAAGAACCTGTCCTTATGCCACTTTCTTGTGAGAACTCAAAGGAGAACTTGTTTGTAAAGGAAATGCAGATTAAGGATTCAAGGGCAAAACCAATTCAAGTTTGGAGCAATCAAGTTGATTATGGACCGAAGCGACAACTGAGCTATCACTTTAAGATTTGGAACTGGATGTACCTAAGGAAAGGAATCCAAAATAGGTGTCCTAGAACTGTGTTTAAACGAACAAGAAGAGAAGATGATCAACGATTCAAGCCACCATATCTAGCCCAAATAAGACACTTAAATCTTCGCCTCTTCATTCAGCGAAAGGAAGAGCCACCAGATGCCACATTTAAGCCAAAGACGACACTAAACATCTTCGGAGATAGATCAGATTTGAGGTCAAATCTTTTTCAAGAGGGAGGGGATGATATGAGCATGGAAAACAGCAAGGAAGTGGAACCAGAAGATGAGCTTGAAGCAGAGGAAGCTCTACACATATCAGCTGGTCCCATGAACCGTTCTCGAGCTAATGCATTCAATAAAGCACTAAGAGGATTGCTTGACACCTTCTGGACACAAGTCGAGCTACTTCACAACATTGAAGACAAGGCTAATCAAACCATTCTGGTTTCAGTTCAAGCACAATGAGTTTAACGATGGGTATGTGTCTCATTTGTACTCTTTTTATCTTGTCCAAGTTTTGTCCCAATGGGTTTTCTTGGTAAGGTTTTTAATGAGGCAAATGATTCACATCACCATAGCCCATTGTTAACTCAAATTCGTGGCTATACCTCCTTCACACAGTCATAACAAGAAAAAGGAAGAAGAACATAATTTTCCTTATTGAATTTTTCGGAAACTTTTCTTATTCGACTTTTTCCATTCTTTCTGTTTTTTCCTTTTATTTTATTTGGAGAAACACTAGGGTTTCGTCCCTCTCCTATATATGTATTGTGCTGCCTCCAAGCAGAACAACAATTCAAGTTTTAATCAAAAAGATCATTCAGTTTTTTTTCTTTTGTTGGTGTGTAATATCCAGCAAGTTGTTGGTGTGTAATATCCTCCAGTTAAATCGATTCTTTGGTGTGTCATATCCAAAGATTTTGTGGGGAACATCAAAAGTCTGTCACAACTTTTGTGAGACCATTCGATCCACATACTTTGATCCTTGAAGCTTCTTAGTTTCCGGGGTGCAAAGACTATCCAATATCAAATCTGAGTGAAGATCGCTGGAGGCGTGTGTTACAACTTGTCTTTAAAGTTTGTTTGCCGTCTCAAAGTCGAGCATCCCAACTCCATATCCTCCAAGTGACAAAATGGGATTGATCCCTTTGTGGGATCGTATCAAGTGGTATCAGAGCACACTTGGAGGTTGAGTCGTTTCTATCTATCATCTCTTATCTTTCCATTTCTTCAATCCATTTTATAATCTCTCACCATTCTGTTCTAGAAAAAAGAAAATCATAAAAAGTATGTTAACGTTTCATTTTCACTAGATCTGTTTGTTTGGTAGAATCCCTTACGTCTATCATCTTGTTTGAATTTTCATAATTATTTGGCGTTTGATAAATTGTGAATCCAATTGCATCTGAAACTAGGATGAGTCTAGTATTTTATAAAATTGATTTAGGCATTTTTGAACATGATTTGATATTTTATTGTGTCTGATCAAGTCATATTGTCGTTCTGAGAGTTTCTAAAAGAATTTAGTTTCATTTGAAGGATCATTTTATGTTGGTTGTGTGCAATCAATTTTTTTTTTTTTTTGCAACAGGAACTTGTTACTGGTTTATTTTGTTCTTAATTGCAAAATATGATGAAAGAGCAAATGTTTTATTCTGATCAAAGCACTTATGATGAGGAGGATTCCTTCACGGACGAGTTTCTTACTGAATCTGAAAAAGACTATGCTTCTGATCCACATGGAGCCAACTATGTAAAGCGCCTTACACTTCTAACTCTGTGATGTATTTTAATCCTTATCGCCAATCTTCACCTAAAATTCAACTCTATGCTTCTTCAGGAGAAAGAAGCTATCTAGAGTGGGAAGAAAACATGAATAATTGGTTTCACTATAGCCGAATCAGAGAGGAAAAAAGATTACTCTATGCCATCGAACAGCTCTCGGGAGAAACTTATAAGTGGTGGGTTCAAGAAAAGGCTGAGCGTCGAAGATACAAAGAACCAACTATCACCACTTTGAAAATGCTGAAAGTGCTGTTAAGAAAGAAGTATGTGCATAAGAAAAAGATTGTCATTGATAAAAAGAAAGCAATAACTTATCATGACAAAGAGCTTCAAAAGCAGTCAAGGTAACAAAAGGACGAAGAAATAATCAAAAAGTGGAAGCACGAAATGGGTGAGGTTTTGAAGAAGTTCCAAAAGAAGAGTCAAGTCACTCTTCAAGCAGTTGATACAAAAGCAAACAAGGAGACCATAGTGCATAAAGAAAATATGAAGGTTAAGTCAACCTTTCAGCCATTACATGAATCAAGCTATGAACCAAAGCAATGTAAGTCCTCTAACCTTTCAAAATACAAGAGAGCGACGTATTATACTTGCCGTGGGAAAGGACATATTGCTGCAACTTGCCGTGGAAAAATTGATCTAACTCAAATCGAGCTTGAGCAACGTAGCCAACCCGAAGCTCAACCTTTCTCAAACCTCTTATGTGGCACTCATGTTAGTTTGGCTTATGAGTCTATTCAATATTTGAATAACATCATATTCACTTGGGGCTTCAAACAGTCTTTTTTGAATGTTGAAATTTCTAGTGTAATACACTTGATCTTTCCTTTAAGTGCCAAGGAAAATTCAGATAACATGAATGAGTGCAATAGCCTTGAAGGAACCACAACCACAAGGAGCTTAACTCTGAATCAAAAAGAGCAACAACCACACTTTGTTCAAGAACCAGTCCTTATGCCACTTTCTTGTGAGAACTTAAAGGAGAACTTGTTTGTAAAGGAAATGCAGATTAAGGATTCAAGGGCAAAACCAATTCAAGTTTGGAGCAATCAAGTTGATTATGGACCGAAGCGACAACTGAGCTATCACTTTAAGATTTGGAACTGGATGTACCTAAGGAATGGAATCCAAAATAACTGTCCTAGAACTGTGTTTAAACGAACAAGAAGAGAAGATGATCAACGATTCAAGCCACCATATCTAGCCAAAATAAGACACTTAAATCTTCGCCTCTTCATTCAGCGCAAGGAAGAGCCACCAGATGCCACATTTAAGCCAAAGACGACACTAAACATCTTCGGAGATAATTCAGATTTGAGGTCAAATCTTTTTCAAGAGGGAGGGGATGATATGAGCATGGAAAACAGCAAGGAAGTGGAACCAGAAGATGAGCTTGAAGCAGAGGAAGCTCTACACATATCAGCTGGTCCCATGAACCGTTCTCGAGCTAATGCATTCAATAAAGCACTAGGAGGATTGCTTGACACCTTCTGGACACAAGTTGTGCTACTTCAGAACATTGAAGACAAGGCTAATTAAACCATTCTGGTTTCAGTTCAAGCACAATGAGTTTAACGATGGGTATGTGTCTCATTTGTACTCTTTTTCCCTTGTCCAAGTTTTGTCCCAATGGGTTTTCTTGGTAAGGTTTTTAATGAGGCAAATGATTCACATCACCATAGCCCATTGTTTACTCAAATTTGTGGCTATACCTCTTTCACACAGTCATAACAAGAAAAAGGAAGAACATAATTTTCCTTATTGAATTTTTCGGAAACTTTCCTTATTCGACTTTTTCCATTCTTTCTGTTTTTTCCTTTTATTTTATTTGGAGAAACACTAGGGTTTCGTCCCTCTCCTATATATGTATTGTGCTGCCTCCAAGCAGAACAACAATTCACGTTTTAATCAAAAAGATCATTCAGTTTTTTCTCTTTTGTTGGTGTGTAATATCCAGCAAGTTGTTGGTGTGTAATATCCTACAGTTAAATCGATTCTTTGGTGTGTCATATCCAAAGATTTTGTGGGGAACATCAAAAGTCTGTCACAACTTTTGTGAGACCATTCGATCCACATACTTTGATCCTTGAAGCTTCTTAATTTCTGGGGTGCAAAGACTATCCAATATCAAATCTGAGTGAAGATCGCTGGAGGCGTGTGTTACAACTCGTCTTTAAAGTTTGTTTGTCATCTCAAAGTCGAGCATCCCAACTCCATATCCTCCAAGTGACGAAATGGGATTGATCCCTTTGTGGGATCGTATCAAGTGGTGGTATCAGAGCACACTTGGAGGTTGAGTCGTTTCTATCTATCATCTCTTATCTTTCCATTTCTTCAATCCATTTTATCATCTCTCACCATTCTGTTCTAGAAAAAAGAAAATCATAAAAACTATGTTAACGTTTCATTTTCACTAGATCTGTTTGTTTGGTAGAATCCCTTACGTCTATCATCTTGTTTGAATTTTCATAATTATTTGGCGTTTGATAAAATTGTGAATCCAATTGCATCTGAAACTAGGATGAGTCTAGTATTTTATAAAAAATCATTTAGGCATTTTTGAACATGATTTGATATTTTATTGTGTCTGATCAAGTCATATTATCGTTCTCAGAGTTTCTAAAAGAATTTGGTTTCATTTGAAGGATCATTTTATGTTTGTTGTGTGCAATCAATTTTTTTTTTTTTTGCAACAGGAACTTGTTACTGGTTTATTTTGTTCTTAATTGCAGAATATGATGAAAGAGCAAATGTTCTATTCTGATCAAAGCACTTATGATGAGGAGGATTCCTTCACGGACGAGTTTCTTACTGAATCTGAAAAAGACTACGCTTCTGATCCACATGGAGCCAACTATGTAAAGCGCCTTACACTTCTAACTCTGTGATGTATTTTAATCCTTATCGCCAATCTTCTCCTAAAATTCAACTCTATGCTTTTTCAGGAAAAAGAAGCTATCTAGAGTGGGAAGAAAACATGGATAATTGGTTTCACTATAGCCGAATCAAAGAGGAAAAAAGGCTACTCTATGCCATCGAACAGCTCTCGGGAGAAACTTATAAGTGGTGGGTTCAAGAAAAGACTGAGCGTCGAAGATACAAAGAACCAACTATCACCACTTGGAAAATGCTGAAAGTGCTGTTAAGAAAGAAGTATGTGCATAAGAAAAAGATTGTCATTGAAAAAAAAAAAAGCAATAACTTATAATGACAAAGAGCTTCAAAAGCAGTCAAGGAAACAAAAGGACGAAGAAATAATCAAAAAGTGGAAGCACGAAACGGGTGAGGTTTTGAAGAAGTTCCAAAAGAAGAGTCAAGTCACTCTTCAAGCAGTTGATACAAAAGCAAACAAGGAGACCATAGTGCATAAAGAAAATATGGAGGTTAAGTCAACCTTTCAGCCATTACATGAATCAAGCTATGAACCAAAGCAATGTAAGTCCTCTAACCTTTCAAAATACAAGAGAGCGACGTATTATACTTGTCGTGGGAAAGGACATATTGCTGCAACTTGCCCTGGAAAAATTGATCTAACTCAAATCGAGCTTGAGCAACGTAGCCAACCCGAAGCTCAACCTTTCTCAAACCTCTTATGTGGCACTCATATTAGTTTGGCTTACGAGTCTATTCAATATTTGAATAACATCATATTCACTTGGGGCTTCAAACAGTCTGTTTTGAATGTTGAAATTTCTAGTGTAATACACTTGATCTTTCCTTTAAGTGCCAAGAAAAATTCAGATAGCATGAATGAGTTCAATAGCCTTGAAGGAACCACAACCACAAGGAGCTTAACTCTGAATCAAAAAGAGCAACAACCACACTTTGTTCAAGAACCAGTCCTTATGCCACTTTCTTGTGAGAACTCAAAGGAGAACTTGTTTGTAAAGGAAATGCAGATTAAGGATTCAAGGGCAAAACCAATTCAAGTTTGGAGCAATCAAGTTGATTATGGACCGAAGCGACAACTGAGCTATCACTTTAAGATTTGGAACTGGATGTACCTAAGGAAAGGAATCCAAAATAGGTGTCCTAGAACTGTGTTTAAACGAACAAGAAGAGAAGATGATCAACGATTCAAGCCACCATATCTAGCCCAAATAAGACACTTAAATCTTCGCCTCTTCATTCAGCGCAAGGAAGAGCCACCAGATGCCACATTTAAGCCAAAGACGACACTAAACATCTTCGGAGATAGATCAGATTTGAGGTCAAATCTTTTTCAAGAGGGAGGGGATGATATGAGCATGGAAAACAGCAAGGAAGTGGAACCAGAAGATGAGCTTGAAGATGAGGAAGCTCTACACATATCAGCTGGTCCCATGAACCGTTCTCGAGCTAATGCATTCAATAAAGCACTAAGAGGATTGCTTGACACCTTCTGGACACAAGTCGTGCTACTTCACAACATTGAAGACAAGGCTAATCAAACCATTCTGGTTTCAGTTCAAGCACAATGAGTTTAACGATGGGTATGTGTCTCATTTGTACTCTTTTTCTCTTGTCCAAGTTTTGTCCCAATGGGTTTTCTTGGTAAGGTTTTGAATGAGGCAAATGATTCACATCACCATAGCCCATTGTTAACTCAAATTCGTGGCTATACCTCTTTCACACAGTCATAACAAGAAAAAGGAAGAAGAACAGAATTTTCCTTATTGAATTTTTCGGAAACTTTCCTTATTCGACTTATTCCATTCTTTCTGTTTTTTCCTTTTATTTTATTTGGAGAAACACTAGGGTTTCGTCCCTCTCCTATATATGTATTGTGCGGCCTCCAAGCAGAACAACAATTCACGTTTTAATCAAAAAGATCATTCAGTTTTTTTTCTTTTGTTGGTGTGTAATATCCAGCAAGTTGTTGGTGTGTAATATCCTACAGTTAAATCGATTCTTTGGTGTGTCATATCCAAAGATTTTGTGGGGAGCATCAAAAGTCTGTCACAACTTTTGTGAGACCATTCGATCCACATACTTTGATCCTTGAAGCTTCTTAGTTTCCGGGGTGCAAAGACTATCCAATATCAAATCTGAGTGAAGATCGCTAGAGGCGTGTGTTACAACTCGTCTTTAAAGTTTGTTTGTCGTCTCAAAGTCGAGCATCCCAACTCCATATCCTCCAAGTGACGAAATGGGATTGATCCCTTTGTGGGATCGTATCAAGTGGTATCACAGCACACTTGGAGGTTGAGTCGTTTCTATCTATCATCTCTTATCTTTCCATTTCTTCAATCTATTTTATCATCTCTCACCATTCTGTTCTAGAAAAAAGAAAATCATAAAAAGTATGTTAACGTTTCATTTTCACTAGATCTGTTTGTTTGGTAGAATCCCTTACGTCTATCATCTTGTTTGAATTTTCATAATTATTTGGCGTTTGATAAAATTGTGAATCCAATTGCATCTGAAACTAGGATGAGTCTAGTATTTTATAAAATTGATTTAGGCATTTTTGAACATGATTTGATATTTTATTGTGTCTGATCAAGTCATATTGTCGTTCTCAGAGTTTCTAAAAGAATTTGGTTTCATTTGAAGGATCATTTTATGTTGGTTGTGTGCAATCAATTTTTTTTTTTTTTTTGCAACAGGAACTTGTTACTGGTTTATTTTGTTCTTAATTGCAGAATATGATGAAAGAGCAAATGTTCTATTCTGATCAAAGCACTTATGATGAGAAGGATTCCTTCACGGACGAGTTTCTTACTGAATCTGAAAAAGACTATGCTTCTGATCCACATGGAGCCAACTATGTAAAGCGCCTTACACTTCTAACTCTGTGATGTATTTTAATCCTTATCGCCAATCTTCTCCTAAAATTCATCTCTATGCTTTTTCAGGAAAAAGAAGCTATCTAGAGTGGGAAGAAAACATGGATAATTGGTTTCACTATAGCCGAATCAGAGAGGAAAAAAGACTACTCTATGCCATCGAACAGCTCTCGGGAGAAACTTATAAGTGGTGGGTTCAAGAAAAGGCTGAGCGTCGAAGATACAAAGAACCAACTATCACCACTTTGAAAATGCTGAAAGTGCTGTTAAGAAAGAAGTATGTGCATAAGAAAAAGATTGTCATTGATAAAAAAAAAGCAATAACTTATCATGACAAAGAGGTTCAAAAGCAGTCAAGGTAACAAAAGGACGAAGAAATAATCAAAAAGTGGAAGCATGAAATGAGTGAGGTTTTGAAGAAGTTCCCAAAGAAGAGTCAAGTCACTCTTCAAGCAGTTGATACAAAAGCAAACAAGGAGACCATAGTGCATAAAGAAAATATGGAGGTTAAGTCAACCTTTCAGCCATTACATGAATCAAGCTATGAACCAAAGCAATGTAAGTCCTCTAACCTTTCAAAATACAAGAGAGCGACGTATTATACTTGTCGTGGGAAAGGACATATTGCTGCAACTTGCTCTGGAAAAATTGATCTAACTCAAATCGAGCTTGAGCAACGTAGCTAACCCGAAGCTCAACCTTTCTCAAACCTCTTATGTGGCACTTATGTTAGTTTGGCTTACGAGTCTATTCAATATTTGAATAACATCATATTCACTTGGGGCTTCAAACAGTCTGTTTTGAATGTTGAACTTTCTAGTGTAATACACTTGATCTTTCCTTTAAGTGCCAAGGAAAATTCAGATAGCATGAATGAGTGCAATAGCCTTGAAGGAACCACAACCATAAGGAGCTTAACTCTGAATCAAAAAGAGCAACCACACTTTGTTCAAGAACCAGTCCTTATGCCACTTTCTTGTGAGAACTCAAAGGAGAACTTGTTTGTAAAGGAAATGCAGATTGAGGATTCAAGGGCAAAACCAATTCAAGTTTGGAGCAATCAAGTTGATTATGGACCGAAGCGACAACTGAGCTATCACTTTAAGATTTGGAACTGGATGTACCTAAGGAAAGGAATCCAAAATAGGTGTCCTAGAACTGTGTTTAAACGAACAAGAAGAGAAGATGATCAACGATTCAAGCCACCATATCTAGCCCAAATAAGACACTTAAATCTTCGCCTCTTCATTCAGCGCAAGGAAGAGCCACCAGATGCCACATTTAAGCCAAAGACGACACTAAACATCTTCGAAGATAGATCAGATTTGAGGTCAAATCGTTTTCAAGAGGGAGGGGATGATATGAGCATGGAAAACAGCAAGGAAGTGGAACCAGAAGATGAGCTTGAAGCAGAGGAAGCTCTACACATATCAGCTGGTCCCATGAACCATTCTCGAGCTAATGCATTCAATAAAGCACTAAGAGGATTGCTTGACACCTTCTGGACACAAGTCGAGCTACTTCACAACATTGAAGACAAGGCTAATCAAACCATTCTGGTTTCAGTTCAAGCACAATGAGTTTAACGATGGGTATGTGTCTCATTTGTACTCTTTTTATCTTGTCCAAGTTTTGTCCCAATGGGTTTTCTTGGTAAGGTTTTTAATGAGGCAAATGATTCACATCACCATAGCCCATTGTTAACTCAAATTCGTGGCTATACCTCCTTCACACAGTCATAACAAGAAAAAGGAAGAAGAACATAATTTTCCTTATTGAATTTTTCGGAAACTTTTCTTATTCGACTTTTTCCATTCTTTCTGTTTTTTCCTTTTATTTTATTTGGAGAAACACTAGGTTTTCGTCCCTCTCCTATATATGTATTGTGCTGCCTCCAAGCAGAACAACAATTCACGTTTTAATCAAAAAGATCATTCAGTTTTTTTTTCTTTTGTTGGTGTGTAATATCCAGCAAGTTGTTGGTGTGTAATATCCTACAGTTAAATCGATTCTTTGGTGTGTCATATCCAAAGATTTTGTGGGGAACATCAAAAGTCTGTCACAACTTTTGTGAGACCATTCGATCCACATACTTTAATCCTTGAAGCTTCTTAGTTTCCGGGGTGCAAAGACTATCCAATATCAAATCTGAGTGAAGATCGCTGGAGGCGTGTGTTACAACTCGTCTTTAAAGTTTGTTTGTCGTCTCAAAGTCGAGCATCCCAACTCCATATCCTCCAAGTGACAAAATGGGATTGATCCCTTCGTGGGATCATATCAAGTGGTATCAGAGCACACTTGGAGGTTGAGTCGTTTCTATCTATCATCTCTTATCTTTCCATTTCTTCAATCCATTTTATCATCTCTCACCATTCTGTTCTAGAAAAAAGAAAATCATAAAAAGTATGTTAACGTTTCATTTTCACTAGATCTGTTTGTTTGGTAGAATCCCTTACGTCTATCATCTTGTTTGAATTTTCATAATTATTTGGCGTTTGATAAAATTGTGAATCCAATTGCATCTGAAACTAGGATGAGTCTAGTATTTTATAAAATTGATTTAGGCATTTTTGAACATGATTTGATATTTTATTGTGTCTGATCAAGTCATATTATCGTTCTCAGAGTTTCTAAAAGAATTTGGTTTCATTTGAAGGATCATTTTATGTTTGTTGTGTGCAATCAATTTTTTTTTTTTTTGCAACAGGAACTTGTTACTGGTTTATTTTGTTCTTAATTGCAGAATATGATGAAAGAGCAAATGTTCTATTCTGATCAAAGCACTTATGATGAGGAGGATTCCTTCACGGACGAGTTTCTTACTGAATCTGAAAAAGACTATGCTTCTGATCCACATGGAGCCAACTATGTAAAGCGCCTTACACTTCTAACTCTGTGATGTATTTTAATCCTTATCGCCAATCTTCTCCTAAAATTCAACTCTATGCTTTTTCAGGAAAAAGAAGCTATCTAGAGTGGGAAGAAAACATGGATAATTGGTTTCACTATAGCCGAATCAAAGAGGAAAAAAGGCTACTCTATGCCATCGAACAGCTCTCAGGAGAAACTTATAAGTGGTGGGTTCAAGAAAAGACTGAGCGTCGAAGATACAAAGAACCAACTATCACCACTTGGAAAATGCTGAAAGTGCTGTTAAGAAAGAAGTATGTGCATAAGAAAAAGATTGTCATTGAAAAAAAAAAAGCAATAACTTATAATGACAAAGAGCTTCAAAAGCAGTCAAGGAAACAAAAGGACGAAGAAATAATCAAAAAGTGGAAGCACGAAATGGGTGAGGTTTTGAAGAAGTTCCAAAAGAAGAGTCAAGTCACTCTTCAAGCAGTTGATACAAAAGCAAACAAGGAGACCATAGTGCATAAAGAAAATATGGAGGTTAAGTCAACCTTTCAGCCATTACATGAATCAAGCTATGAACCAAAGCAATGTAAGTCCTCTAACCTTTCAAAATACAAGAGAGCGACGTATTATACTTGTCGTGGGAAAGGACATATTGCTGCAACTTGCCCTGGAAAAATTGATCTAACTCAAATCGAGCTTGAGCAACGTAGCCAACCCGAAGCTCAACCTTTCTCAAACCTCTTATGTGGCACTCATGTTAGTTTGGCTTACGAGTCTATTCAATATTTGAATAACATCATATTCACTTGGGGCTTCAAACAGTCTGTTTTGAATGTTGAAATTTCTAGTGTAATACACTTGATCTTTCCTTTAAGTGCCAAGAAAAATTCAGATAGCATGAATGAGTGCAATAGCCTTGAAGGAACCACAACCACAAGGAGCTTAACTCTGAATCAAAAAGAGCAACAACCACACTTTGTTCAAGAACCAGTCCTTATGCCACTTTCTTGTGAGAACTCAAAGGAGAACTTGTTTGTAAAGGAAATGCAGATTAAGGATTCAAGGGCAAAACCAATTCAAGTTTGGAGCAATCAAGTTGATTATGGACCGAAGCGACAACTGAGCTATCACTTTAAGATTTGGAACTGGATGTACCTAAGGAAAGGAATCCAAAATAGGTGTCCTAGAACTGTGTTTAAATGAACAAGAAGAGAAGATGATCAACGATTCAAGCCACCATATCTAGCCCAAATAAGACACTTAAATCTTCGCCTCTTCATTCAGCGAAAGGAAGAGCCACCAGATGCCACATTTAAGCCAAAGACGACACTAAACATCTTCGGAGATAGATCAGATTTGAGGTCAAATCTTTTTCAAGAGGGAGGGGATGATATGAGCATGGAAAACAGCAAGGAAGTGGAACCAGAAGATGAGCTTGAAGATGAGGAAGCTCTACACATATCAGCTGGTCCCATGAACCGTTCTCGAGCTAATGCATTCAATAAAGCACTAAGAGGATTGCTTGACACCTTCTGGACACAAGTCGTGCTACTTCACAACATTGAAGACAAGGCTAATCAAACCATTCTGGTTTCAGTTCAAGCACAATGAGTTTAACGATGGGTATGTGTCTCATTTGTACTCTTTTTCTCTTGTCCAAGTTTTGTCCCAATGGGTTTTCTTGGTAAGGTTTTGAATGAGGCAAATGATTCACATCACCATAGCCCATTGTTAACTCAAATTCGTGGCTATACCTCTTTCACACAGTCATAACAAGAAAAAGGAAGAAGAACAGAATTTTCCTTATTGAATTTTTCGGAAACTTTCCTTATTCGACTTATTCCATTCTTTCTGTTTTTTCCTTTTATTTTATTTGGAGAAACACTAGGGTTTCGTCCCTCTCCTATATATGTATTGTGCGGCCTCCAAGCAGAACAACAATTCACGTTTTAATCAAAAAGATCATTCAGTTTTTTTTCTTTTGTTGGTGTGTAATATCCAGCAAGTTGTTGGTGTGTAATATCCTACAATTAAATCGATTCTTTGGTGTGTCATATCCAAAGATTTTGTGGGGAGCATCAAAAGTCTGTCACAACTTTTGTGAGACCATTCGATCCACATACTTTGATCCTTGAAGCTTCTTAGTTTCCGGGGTGCAAAGACTATCCAATATCAAATCTGAGTGAAGATCGCTAGAGGCGTGTGTTACAACTCGTCTTTAAAGTTTGTTTGTCGTCTCAAAGTCGAGCATCCCAACTCCATATCCTCCAAGTGACGAAATGGGATTGATCCCTTTGTGGGATCGTATCAAGTGGTATCAGAGCACACTTGGAGGTTGAGTCGTTTCTATCTATCATCTCTTATCTTTCCATTTCTTCAATCCATTTTATCATCTCTCACCATTCTGTTCTAGAAAAAAGAAAATCATAAAAAGTATGTTAACGTTTCATTTTCACTAGATCTGTTTGTTTGGTAGAATCCCTTACGTCTATCATCTTGTTTGAATTTTCATAATTATTTGGCGTTTGATAAAATTGTGAATCCAATTGCATCTGAAACTAGGATGAGTCTAGTATTTTATAAAAAATCATTTAGGCATTTTTGAACATGATTTGATATTTTATTGTGTCTGATCAAGTCATATTATCGTTCTCAGAGTTTCTAAAAGAATTTGGTTTCATTTGAAGGATCATTTTATGTTTGTTGTGTGCAATCAATTTTTTTTTTTTTTGCAACAGGAACTTGTTACTGGTTTATTTTGTTCTTAATTGCAGAATATGATGAAAGAGCAAATGTTCTATTCTGATCAAAGCACTTATGATGAGGAGGATTCCTTCACGGACGAGTTTCTTACTGAATCTGAAAAAGACTATGCTTCTGATCCACATGGAGCCAACTATGTAAAGCGCCTTACACTTCTAACTCTGTGATGTATTTTAATCCTGATCGCCAATCTTCTCCTAAAATTCAACTCTATGCTTTTTCAGGAAAAAGAAGCTATCTAGAGTGGGAAGAAAACATGGATAATTGGTTTCACTATAGCCGAATCAAAGAGGAAAAAAGGCTACTCTATGCCATCGAACAGCTCTCGGGAGAAACTTATAAGTGGTGGGTTCAAGAAAAGACTGAGCGTCGAAGATACAAAGAACCAACTATCACCACTTGGAAAATGCTGAAAGTGCTGTTAAGAAAGAAGTATGTGCATAAGAAAAAGATTGTCATTGAAAAAAAAAAAAGCAATAACTTATAATGACAAAGAGCTTCAAAAGCAGTCAAGGAAACAAAAGGACGAAGAAATAATCAAAAAGTGGAAGCACGAAACGGGTGAGGTTTTGAAGAAGTTCCAAAAGAAGAGTCAAGTCACTCTTCAAGCAGTTGATACAAAAGCAAACAAGGAGACCATAGTGCATAAAGAAAATATGGAGGTTAAGTCAACCTTTCAGCCATTACATGAATCAAGCTATGAACCAAAGCAATGTAAGTCCTCTAACCTTTCAAAATACAAGAGAGCGACGTATTATACTTGTCGTGGGAAAGGACATATTGCTGCAACTTGCCCTGGAAAAATTGATCTAACTCAAATCGAGCTTGAGCAACGTAGCCAACCCGAAGCTCAACCTTTCTCAAACCTCTTATGTGGCACTCATGTTAGTTTGGCTTACGAGTCTATTCAATATTTGAATAACATCATATTCACTTGGGGCTTCAAACAGTCTGTTTTGAATGTTGAAATTTCTAGTGTAATACACTTGATCTTTCCTTTAAGTGCCAAGAAAAATTCAGATAGCATGAATGAGTGCAATAGCCTTGAAGGAACCACAACCACAAGGAGCTTAACTCTGAATCAAAAAGAGCAACAACCACACTTTGTTCAAGAACCAGTCCTTATGCCACTTTCTTGTGAGAACTCAAAGGAGAACTTGTTTGTAAAGGAAATGCAGATTAAGGATTCAAGGGCAAAACCAATTCAAGTTTGGAGCAATCAAGTTGATTATGGACCGAAGCGACAACTGAGCTATCACTTTAAGATTTGGAACTGGATGTACCTAAGGAAAGGAATCCAAAATAGGTGTCCTAGAACTGTGTTTAAACGAACAAGAAGAGAAGATGATCAACGATTCAAGCCACCATATGTAGCCCAAATAAGACACTTAAATCCTCGCCTCTTCATTCAGCGAAAGGAAGAGCCACCAGATGCCACATTTAAGCCAAAGACGACACTAAACATCTTCGGAGATAGATCAGATTTGAGGTCAAATCTTTTTCAAGAGGGAGGGGATGATATGAGCATGGAAAACAGCAAGGAAGTGGAACCAGAAGATGAGCTTGAAGATGAGGAAGCTTTACACATATCAGCTGGTCCCATGAACCGTTCTCGAGCTAATGCATTCAATAAAGCACTAAGAGGATTGCTTGACACCTTCTGGACACAAGTCGTGCTACTTCACAACATTGAAGACAAGGCTAATCAAACCATTCTGGTTTCAGTTCAAGCACAATGAGTTTAACGATGGGTATGTGTCTCATTTGTACTCTTTTTCTCTTGTCCAAGTTTTGTCCCAATGGGTTTTCTTGGTAAGGTTTTTAATGAGGCAAATGATTCACATCACCATAGCCCATTTTTAACTCAAATTCGTGGCTATACCTCTTTCACACAGTCATAACAAGAAAAAGGAAGAAGAACAGAATTTTCCTTATTGAATTTTTCGGCAACTTTCCTTATTCGACTTATTCCATTCTTTCTGTTTTTTCCTTTTATTTTATTTGGAGAAACACTAGGGTTTCGTCCCTCTCCTATATATGTATTGTGCGGCCTCCAAGCAGAACAACAATTCACGTTTTAATCAAAAAGATCATTCAGTTTTTTTTCTTTTGTTGGTGTGTAATATCCAGCAAGTTGTTGGTGTGTAATATCCTACAGTTAAATCGATTCTTTGGTGTGTCATATCCAAAGATTTTGTGGGGAGCATCAAAAGTCTGTCACAACTTTTGTGAGACCATTCGATCCACATACTTTGATCCTTGAAGCTTCTTAGTTTCCGGGGTGCAAAGACTATCCAATATCAAATCTGAGTGAAGATCGCTAGAGGCGTGTGTTACAACTCGTCTTTAAAGTTTGTTTGTCGTCTCAAAGTCGAGCATCCCAACTCCATATCCTCCAAGTGACGAAATGGGATTGATCCCTTTGTGGGATCGTATCAAGTGGTATCAGAGCACACTTGGAGGTTGAGTCGTTTCTATCTATCATCTCTTATCTTTCCATTTCTTCAATCCATTTTATCATCTCTCACCATTCTGTTCTAGAAAAAAGAAAATCATAAAAAGTATGTTAACGTTTCATTTTCACTAGATCTGTTTGTTTGGTAGAATCCCTTACGTCTATCATCTTGTTTGAATTTTCATAATTATTTGGCGTTTGATAAAATTGTGAATCCAATTGCATCTGAAACTAGGATGAGTCTAGTATTTTATAAAAAATCATTTAGGCATTTTTGAACATGATTTGATATTTTATTGTGTCTGATCAAGTCATATTATCGTTCTCAGAGTTTCTAAAAGAATTTGGTTTCATTTGAAGGATCATTTTATGTTTGTTGTGCGCAATCAATTTTTTTTTTTTTTGCAACAGGAACTTGTTACTGGTTTATTTTGTTCTTAATTGCAGAATATGATGAAAGAGCAAATGTTCTATTCTGATCAAAGCACTTATGATGAGGAGGATTCCTTCACGGACGAGTTTCTTACTGAATCTGAAAAAGACTATGCTTCTGATCCACATGGAGCCAACTATGTAAAGCGCCTTACACTTCTAACTCTGTGATGTATTTTAATCCTTATCGCCAATCTTCTCCTAAAATTCAACTCTATGCTTTTTCAGGAAAAAGAAGCTATCTAGAGTGGGAAGAAAACATGGATAATTGGTTTCACTATAGCCGAATCAAAGAGGAAAAAAGGCTACTCTATGCCATCGAACAGCTCTCGGGAGAAACTTATAAGTGGTGGGTTCAAGAAAAGACTGAGCGTCGAAGATACAAAGAACCAACTATCACCACTTGGAAAATGCTGAAAGTGCTGTTAAGAAAGAAGTATGTGCATAAGAAAAAGATTGTCATTGAAAAAAAAAAAAGCAATAACTTATAATGACAAAGAGCTTCAAAAGCAGTCAAGGAAACAAAAGGACGAAGAAATAATCAAAAAGTGGAAGCACGAAACGGGTGAGGTTTTGAAGAAGTTCCAAAAGAAGAGTCAAGTCACTCTTCAAGCAGTTGATACAAAAGCAAACAAGGAGACCATAGTGCATAAAGAAAATATGGAGGTTAAGTCAACCTTTCAGCCATTACATGAATCAAGCTATGAACCAAAGCAATGTAAGTCCTCTAACCTTTCAAAATACAAGAGAGCGACGTATTATACTTGTCGTGGGAAAGGACATATTGCTGCAACTTGCCCTGGAAAAATTGATCTAACTCAAATCGAGCTTGAGCAACGTAGCCAACCCGAAGCTCAACCTTTCTCAAACCTCTTATGTGGCACTCATGTTAGTTTGGCTTACGAGTCTATTCAATATTTGAATAACATCATATTCACTTGGGGCTTCAAACAGTCTGTTTTGAATGTTGAAATTTCTAGTGTAATACACTTGATCTTTCCTTTAAGTGCCAAGAAAAATTCAGATAGCATGAATGAGTGCAATAGCCTTGAAGGAACCACAACCACAAGGAGCTTAACTCTGAATCAAAAAGAGCAACAACCACACTTTGTTCAAGAACCAGTCCTTATGCCACTTTCTTGTGAGAACTCAAAGGAGAACTTGTTTGTAAAGGAAATGCAGATTAAGGATTCAAGGGCAAAACCAATTCAAGTTTGGAGCAATCAAGTTGATTATGAACCGAAGCGACAACTGAGCTATCACTTTAAGATTTGGAACTGGATGTACCTAAGGAAAGGAATCCAAAATAGGTGTCCTAGAACTGTGTTTAAACGAACAAGAAGAGAAGATGATCAACGATTCAAGCCACCATATGTAGCCCAAATAAGACACTTAAATCTTCGCCTCTTCATTCAGCGAAAGGAAGAGCCACCAGATGCCACATTTAAGCCAAAGACGACACTAAACATCTTCGGAGATAGATCAGATTTGAGGTCAAATCTTTTTCAAGAGGGAGGGGATGATATGAGCATGGAAAACAGCAAGGAAGTGGAACCAGAAGATGAGCTTGAAGATGAGGAAGCTTTACACATATCAGCTGGTCCCATGAACCGTTCTCGAGCTAATGCATTCAATAAAGCACTAAGAGGATTGCTTGACACCTTCTGGACACAAGTCGTGCTACTTCACAACATTGAAGACAAGGCTAATCAAACCATTCTGGTTTCAGTTCAAGCACAATGAGTTTAACGATGGGTATGTGTCTCATTTGTACTCTTTTTCTCTTGTCCAAGTTTTGTCCCAATGGGTTTTCTTGGTAAGGTTTTTAATGAGGCAAATGATTCACATCACCATAGCCCATTTTTAACTCAAATTCGTGGCTATACCTCTTTCACACAGTCATAACAAGAAAAAGGAAGAAGAACAGAATTTTCCTTATTGAATTTTTCGGCAACTTTCCTTATTCGACTTATTCCATTCTTTCTGTTTTTTCCTTTTATTTTATTTGGAGAAACACTAGGGTTTCGTCCCTCTCCTATATATGTATTGTGCGGCCTCCAAGCAGAACAACAATTCACGTTTTAATCAAAAAGATCATTCAGTTTTTTTTCTTTTGTTGGTGTGTAATATCCAGCAAGTTGTTGGTGTGTAATATCCTACAGTTAAATCGATTCTTTGGTGTGTCATATCCAAAGATTTTGTGGGGAGCATCAAAAGTCTGTCACAACTTTTGTGAGACCATTCGATCCACATACTTTGATCCTTGAAGCTTCTTAGTTTCCGGGGTGCAAAGACTATCCAATATCAAATCTGAGTGAAGATCGCTAGAGGCGTGTGTTACAACTCGTCTTTAAAGTTTGTTTGTCGTCTCAAAGTCGAGCATCCCAACTCCATATCCTCCAAGTGACGAAATGGGATTGATCCCTTTGTGGGATCGTATCAAGTGGTATCAGAGCACACTTGGAGGTTGAGTCGTTTCTATCTATCATCTCTTATCTTTCCATTTCTTCAATCCATTTTATCATCTCTCACCATTCTGTTCTAGAAAAAAGAAAATCATAAAAAGTATGTTAACGTTTCATTTTCACTAGATCTGTTTGTTTGGTAGAATCCCTTACGTCTATCATCTTGTTTGAATTTTCATAATTATTTGGCGTTTGATAAAATTGTGAATCCAATTGCATCTGAAACTAGGATGAGTCTAGTATTTTATAAAAAATCATTTAGGCATTTTTGAACATGATTTGATATTTTATTGTGTCTGATCAAGTCATATTATCGTTCTCAGAGTTTCTAAAAGAATTTGGTTTCATTTGAAGGATCATTTTATGTTTGTTGTGTGCAATCAATTTTTTTTTTTTTTGCAACAGGAACTTGTTACTGGTTTATTTTGTTCTTAATTGCAGAATATGATGAAAGAGCAAATGTTCTATTCTGATCAAAGCACTTATGATGAGGAGGATTCCTTCACGGACGAGTTTCTTACTGAATCTGAAAAAGACTATGCTTCTGATCCACATGGAGCCAACTATGTAAAGCGCCTTACACTTCTAACTCTGTGATGTATTTTAATCCTTATCGCCAATCTTCTCCTAAAATTCAACTCTATGCTTTTTCAGGAAAAAGAAGCTATCTAGAGTGGGAAGAAAACATGGATAATTGGTTTCACTATAGCCGACATCAAAGAGGAAAAAAGGCTACCTCTATGCCATCGAACAGCTCTCGGCCGGAGAAACTTATAAGTGGTGGGTTCAAGAAAAGAGCTGGAGCGTCGAAGATACAAAGAACCAACTATCACCACTTGGAAAATGCTGAAAGTGCTGTAAGAAAGAAGTATGTGCATAAGAAAAGATTGTCATTGAAAAAAAAAAAGCAATAACTTATAATGACAAAGAGCTTCAAAAGCAGTCAAGGAAACAAAAGGACGAAGAAATAATCAAAAAGTGGAAGCACGAAAACTGGGTGAGGTTTTGAAGAAGTTCCAAAAGAAGAGTCAAGTCACTCTTCAAGCAGTTGATACAAAAGCCAAACAAGGAGACCATAGAGTGCATAAAGAAAAATATGGAGGTTAAGTCAACCTTTCAGCCATTACATGAATCAAGCTATGAACCAAAGCAATGTAAGTCCTCTAACCTTTCAAAATACAATGAGAGCGACAGTATTATACTTGTCGTGGGAAAGGACATATTGCTGCAACTTGCCCTGGAAAATTGATCTAACTCAAATCGAGCTTGAGCAACGTAGCCAACCCGAAGCTCAACCCTTTCTCAAACCTCTTATGTGGCACTCATGTTAGTTTTGGCTTACGAGTCTATTCAATATTTGAATAACATCATATTCACTTGGGGCTTCAAACAGTCTGTTTTTGAATGTTGAAATTTCTAGTGTAATACACTTGATCTTTCCTTTAAGTGCCAAGAAAAATTCAGATAGCATGAATGAGTGCAATAGCCTTGAAGGAACCAACAACCACAAGGAGCTTAACTCTGAATCAAAAAGAGCAACAACCACACTTTGTTCAAGAACCAAGTCCTTATGCCACTTTCTTGTGAGAACTCAAAGGAGAACTTGTTTGTAAAGGAAATGCAGATTAAGGATTCAAAGGGCAAAAACCAATTCAAGTTTGGAGCAATCAAGGTTGATTATGGACCGAAGCGACAACTGAGCTATCACTTTAAGATTTGGAACTGGATTGTACCTAAGGAAAGGAATCCAAAATAGGTGTCCTAGAACTGTGTTTAAACGAACAAGAAGAGTAGCAGATGATCAACGATTCAAGCCACCATATGTAGCCCAAATAAGACACTTAAATCTTCGCTCTTCATTCAGCGAAAGGAAGAGCCACCAGATGCCACATTTAAGCCAAAGACGACACTAAACATCTTCGGAGATAGATCAGATTTGAGAGTCAAATCTTTTTCAAGGAGCGAGGGGGCATGATATGAGCATGGAAAACAGCAAGGAAGTGGAACCAGAAGATGAGCTTGAAGATGAGGAAGCTTTACACATATCAGCTGGTCCCATGAACCGTTCTCGAGCTAATGCATTCAATAAAGCACTAAAGAGGATTGCTTGACACCTTCTGGACACAAGTCGTGCTACTTCACAACATTGAAGACAAGGCTAATCAAACCATTCTGGTTTCAGTTCAAGCACAATGAGTTTAACGATGGGTATGTGTCTCATTTGTACTCTTTTTCTCTTGTCCAAGTTTCTATTGCTCCCAATGGGTTTTCTTGGTAATGGTTTTTAATGAGGCAAATGATTCACATCACCATAGCCCATTTTTAACTCAAATTCGTGGGCTATACCTCTTTCACACAGTCATAACAAGAAAAAGGAAG
>JAKUCM010006944.1:0-38395 GCA_023374145.1 Lepidium sativum | reverse complement strand
CGCGAACAACACACTTTAATCATTTATGATGATCTTTCCAAACAAGCACAAGCTTATCGACAAATGTCTCTTCTATTACGAAGACCACCGGGTCGTGAAGCTTATCCAGGAGATGTTTTTTATTTACATTCACGTCTTTTAGAAAGAGCCGCTAAATTAAGCTCTCAATTAGGTGAAGGAAGTATGACTGCCTTACCAATCGTCGAGACCCAGTCAGGAGATGTTTCAGCTTATATTCCCTACTAATGTAATTTCCATTACAGATGGACAAATATTCTTATCGGCCGATCTTTTTAATGCTGGAATCAGACCCGCTATTAATGTAGGGATTTCTGTCTCGAGAGTAGGATCCGCCGCTCAAATTAAAGCTATGAAACAGGTAGCCGGAAAATTAAAATTGGAATTGGCGCAATTCGCTGAATTAGAAGCCTTTGCCCAATTTTCTTCTGATCTCGATAAAGCTACTCAGAATCAATTGGCAAGAGGTCAACGATTGCGTGAGTTACTGAAACAATCCCAATCAGCCCCTCTCACAGTGGAAGAACAGATAATGACCATTTATACCGGAACAAATGGTTATCTGGATGGATTAGAAATTGGACAAGTAAGAAAATTTCTCGTTCAATTACGCACTTACTTAAAAACGAATAAACCTCAGTTCCAAGAAATCATATCCTCTACCAAGACATTAACCCCTGAAGCAGAAAGCTTGTTGAAAGAAGGTATTCAAGAGCAACTGGAACGTTTTCTACTTCAGGAGAAAGTATAAAAAAAGAAACGAAACGGATCATTCTTTTTTTTGATTCTTTAGTCAATTTTATTCTTTAATTTGAAATTTGAATTAAATTTTTCAGAAATTCTATAATATAAATAGAAGTCTATAAGTTAAGTATATATATAATATAAAGAAGTATATAACTAATATCTGTTTAATATTAAATCTTCAAGCATTCAGAAATTCTTTCTTATTCTATTTCTTTCTTATCTTTTTTTCGAAATAGAATATATATATATAATATAATACAAATGGAAATAATAGATATATATCAATATATTGATATCTATATTGATATTGCGTCCAATAGGATTTGAACCTATACCAAAGGTTTAGAAGACCTATGTCCTATCCATTAGACAATGGACGCTTTTCGCTTTTTTTGACTTTCCTTTTGTAAAAAAAAGAAAGGGCGAAACCTTTTTAGCAATTGTGTATTGAAGTGAATTCAATACACAATTGCTATTAGACAATTCTAATAGAGAAAATGGTCTCTATTAAAAAGAGGCAATTTTGAATTTAGAGCGGGTAGCGGGAATCGAACCCGCATCGTTAGCTTGGAAGGCTAAGGGTTTTAGTCGACGTCGATTGATCATTTTTATATTTTTAACGTCTCTAATTCAAAACCGAACATGAAACTTTGATTTCATTCGGCTCCTTTATGATGGATGGAGAAATTCCCAAATAAAATAAGACGGGAACGTAATCAAAATTCGACCCATAACATCTATGTTAGCTTTTTTTTTCCGTCTGGGTGCTTTCACAGAAAATTTTGCTTTCTAGATGATCCTTCTAGAAGATAGATCAGGAGAACTCGACCAATCTTTCTAGTTACTTCGTTCTTTATTTCTATTTAACGGAATCCTTAGGAAAAGTATTTTGTTTCTACCGAGCTAAAACAATATAATATGTCGATGTCTTTAGTAAACTAAAGTTCTCGTTTAATAGCTATTTTGCTTCAATTTTTTCTATATCAAACAATGAATAAAATTGAAGATTTAGTTACGATTAGAAAGAAACTTTTCTAGCTTTATCCATGGATCCTCTTGTTATACTTATTGAATTGTAAATAGTCATCCAATTCAAAAATTATGTTTCGTAATTTCATAATCCAAATTTACAATTGATTAGAGTCTTGGGATACAAATTACGAGAATCTATAATCTTCCTTGAATCTTTCATTGAAAGGGAAAGGACTAAATCCTTTTAAGAAATAAAGTTTTTGATCGGAAGATGAATCAAACCGAGAGACCCTTTAACTATTAAAGGGATTAAAGGAACGAATCACACTTTTACCACTAAACTATACCCGCTACAACGCAATTATTGCATATAAATAGACCTTTTGTCGAACAAAATAATCGGGGGTGTAATAAAAAAAAATCTGAAAAAAATTAGAAAATTCTAGCGTTGACTTAAAAAAATTAGTCAAAGCGGAGTCGATTCCATTTTTTTATTTAAGATCTTTTTTGTCTAAAAATCCATCGGATGAGTCTTTTTAACTTTAACAAAAACAAAAAAAGGCCCGGCTGGGGACTGACCAGGCCAGGCTATTAAAATAAAAAAGATCTTTTACTTGTGTTTTGACGAGACAAAATAAAAAAAGGATTCTCTATTTCTATTATTGTGGTTTTATTTATTTATCTTTCGAGTTCGCGCCTTTTCTTTATCTAATCTTTATCTCAATTTTTTATGTAAATAGAATTACTGAGAAAGTTCTATAAAAAAAGTTATAGAATAGTAATATATATAGTATATATAAATATATGATAAATATTTTTATATAATAAAAAAGAAATTCTATATAATAAAATATAGAAAATGAAAAAATATATATAATATATAGAATAATCTAAAAAAAAAAAGAAAGCTTTTTAAGAATAAAGTGGAGAAGGTTCTTTTTCAAGCCTTTTTTTGTCTAATGGAACCTAAGTAAGTATCCCTTTTCGATTAGGAGAGATGGCTGAGTGGACTAAAGCGTTGGATTGCTAATCCATTGTACGAGTTAATCGTACCGAGGGTTCGAATCCCTCTCTTTCCCTTTATCCTTTTGATGATGTGTAATAGATAAAATCCTAATAAAATTCGAGCATTTCCACTAATTAAATAAAGCAATAAAAAACCTTTCTTTTTTATTCTTCACGTCCCGGATTACGTCCTGGATCATTAGATAGAAATCCAAATATGAAGAGAGAAACAAAGAATATAACTACAGTGTATACAAAAAGTTTGAGAGTAAGCATTACACAATCTCCAAGATCTTACTAAAAAAAAAAAAGAGAATAGATTCTCTATTTTTATACCAAATATCTAATTTTGATACCAATAAATCAAGTGATTTATTTTTTTTCTAGAAAAAAATAAATAAAAAAAGGTTTCAGAACGTCATTTGTAAATAGTCGAGTCTTTCATATTCAAACAGATTTGCATACCAACATCTAGATATTTTTTTTGGTGAACTCGAATCTAATTAGGTTCTTTCATTTAGGGAAAAGAGGATAAAATTTAGGAAATGGAATGATCCAGATTTAATATGTCTACCAAAAAAATTCAATGTTTGGATTGAGAGTTCCTTCATACGTCAATATTTTTTTTTATCTTTTGAGTTGTTGGAAGAATAAAAATCGTGAATTTTTTTAAGACAGTATTAATAATTTCATCGAAAACTTACAGCGGCTTGCCAAACAAAGGCTAAGAGAAGAAAGAAAAGAGGTATTACGGGCATAACATCCACGATTGGATTCAAAAAGGCGTAGGCCTCCGGCAATTTGGCGACTAAAAAAGTGCTTGAAAAAAGGGCAGAATTAAAACAAATACAGACCAAATTAAATATATTAAGCATAACAAAAATTGGTGTTCTTGTGGATAATTTAATTTTGATTGAGTTATTAATATATTTTTTATATAAGGAAAAAATAAAGAAAGATAGTCTAAAAAGACTTTATTGAACTTACTCAATCAAAAATCCTTTCATTCTCTTATGAGAATTAAAGAAATAATATTTTCATACAATATCTTAATTGAATTCTATCTAATGATCAATAAAATAAGTTTACTTTGCTATCTACACGTGTCAAAACTCTAGCACTAATCTAATCTATATTTAATTTGGGCTTAAATTGAATTGACGAACAACCAATAGAAATATTACTCTTTTAGTAGTCTTGAATAAAAATTGAAATGGGGCGTAGCCAAGCGGTAAGGCAACGGGTTTTGGTCCCGCTATTCGGAGGTTCGAATCCTTCCGTCCCAGAGTACAGTCATTGTGGAATCAATCTTCTATTGCCTTTGTACACCATCTTTCTCTTTCTGTTTAAAAATCCAAATTTTTAAGAATAAAATATTGAAATGAAAAGAAGAATAAACTTCTTTTTCATCATTTCAACCGAATTCAAAAAATTATATTTGCTTTTTTAATTTGTGTGTGATGCGGTTAAGTAAGGTAGAACCATAGATTCTAAGAGTTTTAATAAAAAAAATATATATATAGAAATATGGATTTCTATTCAAATTTCTATTTTACATATATACAATCTAATATGGGATTCGTTTGAATTCTGACTGAACCTTTTACGCGTAAATTCAAACTACACCAACAGCACACATCAAATCGAATAATGGAGCAATGAAACTGAAACTGCATTCAGTTATGAGGATGAACCTGAGCGTGATGTGAAAGTTTGTCACTAAAAAAATCCTCTTATTAATGATGTGAAGCCCTACAATCATGGAGTTTTAGCACCTAGAGGGAAAAGCTATACCAACCACACAAGACGTCCTAGACAACATATCGGTGTAAGTTATAGCTTTAATACTTGTGGTCCTAATTTTCCATCCTTTTCAAGAAAAGAAGATTATCTACAGTGGGAAGATGCTATGGAGGATTAATTTTGGAGGCATAAAGTCCTTGAGAAGGAAAAGATGTCTTTATCTATAAGCGTCTTAGGGGAAAAGCACAAGCATTGTGGAAATAAGAAGAAAACTGGAGTGCATATAATAGAGAACCAAAGTACACTTGGAGCAATCTTCATGAGCAATTTGTCACACGCCAACTGCCTCCAAAAAGTTACTCAAAGAAGACGTTACAACCCGTCGTGAAGCACCCACCAATTTCAACATCCATGCGTAAAACAAAGCATATTATCCAAGACTCTATGGTGAATAGTCATACACATTCAAGCCTAGCTGGCCAAGCTCGATACGCGACTAGAACACATCGAACATGGAACGTCTGACGTATGTACCAACGTACATGTAGCCGCCAACATCAACCATACAGACATACAGAAGGAACTGCCACCTACATTGATCGAAGCCAAAACCATGAGGTCTCAACCCGGCATACCAAGCCGCACATCCGAAAGAAGTCAACCTTCACGCCCCAGCCAACAATGACAGCGACCAACACAGTGGAAGCATTTGAGGTACCTAGTAGTTTTGATATGTCTTTTCCCACCGGCCTATCTTGTTTTAGGTACCAAGACTGTGGAGGCATGTACCAAGGATACACGAACAACCAGACTGAGACTTTCGTAGCAGGGAGTAGGCTCGAGTTTCACGGTAACCTCAATAGCGGACCAGCAAAACCACAAGAAGAAGCGCCACATGCTGTCACAAGAATTCCTATAAGAGATACACCATCACACAAACTACAAGTCATACGAGAGGAAGGTAAGTCCTTCTAACCTTCAAATTTGAAAGATGTGGTTTGTTATAGGTGTCATAAGAAAGGTCACTTGGCTGTGAAATGTCTAATTAGGCAAGAGACTAATATCCTAACACTAGAACTGAAAAAGATTCACATAAGGCAACTAATAATCTAGACAATTCAGATTTTATACCTTCCAATTCTAGTATAATGCATTTGCCTTTGTCGAAGGATGTTGCGACAGGTATAGGATCCACGAAGGAGTCAAAGAGCATCATACGAACTTTGCTAATCAAAGAGGAACCACCAGATAGCCACCAACAAGTGATTACCAAAGAAGAATACATACGCACCAAGGATGCAAAACCGGAAGGAACTTTGGTTCATTTCAATGGAGCAATAGACCCAACTCCACTCAAGCTGTCAAAGGAGGAGGTGAACTGCATGTTATCCCATATACCCATCAAGGAAAATCCACCAGACCTAACACCGCATTCTCTCACAAGTCACAATCGAGGTAAGATCCTAGACTCTCAAAGCCGAATGACACCTAACTTGGTTTCTCTTGCTGCAGGTAACTTGGTTTTGAGGTAAAAACCTTTTGAAGAAGGAGAGAATAATAGGATCCTTGATGGTAGGATCCTAAGACCATCGACGGCAGGAAAAGGCTTAGACTCGTTTGTCGAGTTTTGGGCTAAATACACCAAAGACAAAGGGGAGACGACCTTCCTTGGGAAACATGTCAAAGACAAAGGGGAGACAAGCTTATTAGACATGATTCAGCTTTCTAAACTCAATGAATTACCCAAAACTCAAGAACCGGGGCAGCAAGCAAGGAGTTAACGCCAACAAACTTCCCCAGAGGATCAGGAAGATATACGCTCACTTATCTAGGGGCTCCAGACGCTACCAAGTGAATTATAACTTGTAGTTTATTTTTATGGATTCCTGACTCCATTATCTAACTACTCGAGGTTCAATCAGCCCAATCGAAGCTCGGAGCCGAAAGTTATATATTTTTCAAGTTGGACCTTATGTACTAAGGCCTTATGCGCGACAACGTCAACTTTCGAGCAACCTAGCCCAGCTCAGGAGCTTCCTTTACTCCGAACCAGTTGGAGATTATTCTTGGACCTTTTCAGTGATCCAAAATGACCAAGAACGCATCGAAAGCCCGACGGATCCTCTAGATACCCGCTTTACAAGACAAAGGGCCAAACCGAATATGTCTAAGGAACGTCCGGGAGCCACTTCCCTTAAGAGCCTGCAGACTTATGTGTGGCGACCAGGAGACACTCTAAGACATTCAGAAGCATCCATGAGAGTCTTTCCATGCTCCAGAATGCACAGGATTAGGCGAATCCTCCCCATTGAAGACTTTCCATATCCGCCGATCACCAAATCTTCTCCAACAGTTCAAAGATCGACGGCCCTTATCACTTGTCTGTTGGATACTTAAATATGTGATATTTCCTTCCTATTTTAAGAATATTACCATTGTAGCATTGAGCCTATATAAAATCAAGCCTTCCATTGTATTTTTCAGACTCAAAATACGTAAAAACACTATGAACTTCTCTTTATTAGAATACTTAGTCGCCTTCTCTTTCTTTTGAGGATTCAAGAACGAGAGACGAGTCAAGCTTTTGAGGATTTCAACTTGACGGATCCGAGATTATCAGAGGAATAATCACCCTCCTTTGTGGTTCTCATTCACGAAATTCCGCAAAAAACCTAGTATTCATTGGTTTGGACTCACAAAGGTTGAACCATTGAATTCATATCCGATACCTCACCACGGAGGCTCCTATCACTCTTCCAAGCCGGTCAGATCACATCAATATATAACAAAACTTATTAGCTTTCACCAAAAAAGCATACCTTTCTCAACGATTATACCCTCCTGCACAACAACTATCATTGTTTGCTGTTCTTATGGTGGTCAGCCAATAAGCCACCACGATTGTGGTTCGATTAGCCATTAATTCAGTAGCGCATCTTGGACAATGTTTTCAGATTCTGAATCTAAGGCGCTTGTAGCTTCATCTAGAAGAAGGATTTTTGGATTTTTCAGAATTGCCCTCGCAATTGCAATCCTCTGTTTCTGTCCACCAGATAATTGCGTCCCATGTTGTCTTATCATTGTGTCAAAACCCTGGAATGTAACTAGAGAGTTTCATGAATTATGAACTCAACTACATATGATTCTAAGTTGTAACTATACTTAGCTGGTAAAGTCAATTACCTCTGGAAAATTTTCAATGAAGTGAGATGCATTAGCGAGCTCAACCGCAGTTCTTATCTCATGATCGGTTGCGTTTCTTTTCCATAGGAAATGTTTTCTTTTATTGTGGTTGCAAAGAGTATAGACTCTTGGCTAACACGAACAATCTTGCTTCTGATCCATTTCCGTTGAAGCGTCTTCAAATCATTTCCGTCTATTAGTACCTCTCCTGATATTGGATCATCGAATATTTCAGTCAAACTGATCACTGTCGATTTTCCGCTTCCGGTCTGTCCCACCAGAGCCATAGTTGTACCACTCAGTACAAACAAAGAGAATCCAGCAAAGATCTGCACGTCAGGTCTCGCTGGATAGTAGAAGTAGATGTCTCTCAGCTCAATGTCATCTCGAATATCTTCTAAAACTATGTCATAAGCATCGATCTTTGGATTCCTTTTGATTGTTTTGGACATTTTGAAAATCGCAGCTTGTCCAGAAGAAAAAGCATTAAGACACAGAGAAATATGGCCCAAAGACCTACAAAATGAAATATGTAAGATGTGGTGGGACGAGATTTCTTTTAGGACAAGTAAAGTATATGTAAGATGACTATATACTCATATTCCTCCTGTGAGAACAGAAAACATTACATTCACAACTTGGCCACCGCTGTAACCTTTCTCCATCATCGACTTGGCACCATACCAAACCGTGAAACCATAGCTAGAGAACATCACAAGCAACATAACTCCAAGGCCTAGACCCGGGACTAGCCCTTTCCTTATTCGTTATTAAGCTGTTTAGTAATTTGGTTAAGCTTATTGAATTGTTTCCTTTTATTTTGGTTTCTTTGTTTCTTTGGGTTTTTATAAGGCGAAGTTGTTCACTGCCCTAGTTTTTATTTCGTTGGTGAGTTGTTATTGGTACCGAGACCCTAGCTCGAGAGACAACCAGTGGAGAGTTGCTTAAATCTTCTTATCTATAAGATTCATTCATCATTGGGGAGTTTCCCAACGTGAATTTCCCTTACAAGACAAGAAGTTCCTATCAAATTGATGCTCGTGAATGTTTTTGGATCGAGAAAATCGATACAATAATGACTAACCGTACAGCCGCTACGTTGAAGCTGCAGACACACGATGATCTCACAAAGATTTTATCATCTTTGACCAACACTATGGAGACCTTGTCAAAAACCGTCTCAGAAAACAGAGCAGAAATGGACAAACACTTTCAAACCGTGGATACTTGGCATGATTGAGTCATTGATACTATGCAACGGATCGAGAATTTGTTCCTCACGCAAGCTGAGAAATTGCCCATCCTTACAGCTCCATCAACTCCACCAACGCCACTGCTGTGTACTACGTTCGTGATGCATCAAGGCGAGACATCACAGGTCCAAGCCCCGCCTTACACTCCCATACTTGATCGTGACTCGATATTCAAGAAACTCGAGTTACCAATATTTCAAGGAGAAAACACATTCGGCTGGATTTCGCTAGTGGAACGTTTTTTTCGTCTTAGAGGAGACCTTGAAGAAGAAAACCTAGACTTGATTTCTGTGAGCTCGCATGACCAGTTTTGGCATGGTTAGTTGCTGAATTATTGCGTGGAGGATTTCGAGATTGGCGTCATTTCAAAGAAAGACTCATTGCTCAGTTTAGTCTGGAGAAGCTTTATGATCTGAGCCAACCTTTTCTCGCCTTACGTCAAGACGGTTCTATATCGACTTATGTACAAGCCTTTCAGGATCTCTCCACACAAAATACAGGGATAGAAAAAGGCATACGAATTGGGTTATTCATGAACGGGTTACAATAAGAGTCTCGTGAAGTATTCAACATGTATAAGCCCACTGCTCTACCCGAGATGATCTCATCTGCTTTAGAAATGGGATCTAGTATTCTTTATGAATTGGTCACATGCCACTCCAAAACTTTGAGTAAACCATCGACGATACATTTACTTTCTGCCCCAACACCATGGAAATTTCTCTCAGCCACTCTAGACACGTCACCACCACCACCTCCTCAGCAGCTACCTCGGCCACATAAGATATTATCCGATGCAGAGATGGCTATTCTTTGTCGCAAAGGACTATGTTTAAGTGTGAGGGTAAATTGTACAAAGGCCATGAATGCATGGTCGACAGGGTTCATAACTACTCCTCTTACTACAGGACGTTTACCTAGCCAACATTTTGATTGCTCAGGTGGTTTGGCCAATCGTGGGCCAAGAAATCCTGAATGGAGATGTGGGCGGAGGCTTTCGCTTCCGCATAATTTCCTTCAGATTGAGCTGACGTAGAAGTCAGTGAAGGGGAACAAGCAAGCCGAACCGTAGGCGAGCAAAGCTTTCATTCAACAGCAGAGGAAGACGTAGAAAGACCAGCAAAAAGAATGTACACGTGCCAAGAACCACAAATTCCTTCATGTTATCATTGTGGTAGATGGGTGTGCTATGGAGATTCTCTACATGCCGGGTAAAGACTTATCCATCATGGAAGAGATACGGGAGTCAAAACCAGAATATTATGATATGTCGTTAAGTCTCTGCTTGGTATCGATTCCCTAAAGACTACTAAATTAAAGGCATGATTCGCAGTCATTATATTGTCGTTATGCTTGATACTGGAACCACTTAACTTCATTTTGCCTGCCGTTATGTGACATTTAAAGCTAAGAGCAGAAAATCGGGAATACTTGGAAGTTAAAATTGCAGATGGGTTCACAGTTCAAGGTCTAGGCGTATGTAGAAATGTTGAATTTGCTATGCAAGGGGTTAGTTTTACAGCCGATTTTATAGCACCAGAGCTTGGGAATGCATACATCATTTTGGGTATTCAATGGTTACGTACGTTGGGTACTTGTGAAGTTAATTGGGCAGAACATGAACTTGCTTTCAATTACCAAGGCCAACGTGTTTTCTTAAAAGGAGATGACGACCTCTAACTCGCCAAACTCTCACTTAAGTCCCTAGATACAATACCGCCTTTCACCGCAGCCACTCTCCACCCTCCATTTCTTACGGAACCGACCACATTGTCCTATACAAAAAGGCCGCCTATCATTTCTTATTACGGCGTGGAGAGGAAATCGAAACAAACATGGATTATTACGGCGCTTTGGCAACTGTTCCTCGAGGAGGTAATTGGCACGTTCCTAATAATATGTTGGACTATTACAGATAACATCATAATTGGCATAAGAAGAGTATATTTTAGGAGCTGCCATATTTGAAAGATTTGTTGATTCGACACAATTTGGATGTGATGCACATTGAGAATAATTTATTTAAGAATATCATGCATATGATTCTAAACATGGCTGGTAAGACAAAGGGTAACATAAATTCGTGTTTAGACTTACGAGCTATTTGTTCTAGGAGTGAGTTGCATATCAAAAGCGACGGCAAAATTCTAGTTCCAATATTTAGGTTGTCATCAGAGGCGAAAACGGCGTTATTCAATTGGGTGTCATCAGAGGTGAAGTTTCCTGATGGTTATGTTTCGAATCTCTTAAGATGTGTTGAGCAAGGGCAAAAGTTTACAGGGATGAAAAGTCATGATTGTCATGTGTTCATGCAATGACTACTACCTTTTGCATTGGCCGAGTTACTTCCAAAAAATGTTCACAAAGTACTTGCATGTATTTTTTTAATATAATCTAGTAATGAATGTAAACCTATATATATATATCTCATATAATGTGCACTTTATATTATAGGTATTGGAGCTTTTTTTAGAGATGTGAGTGCATGAACAATCACAGTAGAAGGTTTGGAACAACTTTCAACAAATATACCGCTCTTGTTGTGCAACTTAGAGAAGATTTTTCCTCCTTCGTTCTTCGATGTTATGGAACATCTCCCAGTGCACCTTCCTCACAAAGCACTACTAGCTGGACCTGTTCATTTTCGATGGATGTACCCATTTGAGCATTTTATAAAAACTTTTAAGGGCAAAGCAAAGAATTTGTCAAAAGTCGAAGGGTCAATCATTTTTGTTAGTCTGACAGAAGAAATGTTGCATTTCACATCGTACTACTTTGCACCCACCATTCACACACGAAAAAGAGCACCTAGGCGATATGATGATGGTGGTGTTGCCCAAACTTATGCAGTAGAGGGAGTTCCTGATATCTTTTCCCCAATTGGGCGTCTCAGTGGCAAATTAAAAGAAGTTTGGTAAAGTAGTCTCGAAGACCGCCACGCGGCATACACATATATACTTCTGAATTATACTGAAGTGCTTCCATTTGAAAAGTATATATATATATATAGATGTATATGACTTGTATATATTTAATGCTATGTTTCTAGTATTAGTAATTAAATTAACATATTTCTATACATGTATAGTTTATTTGTTAGTCAGGTAAAAGAAACTATTGAAGGAATTTCAGATGCAGAAGTACTTAAGCGGAAAGATAGGCACTTTGCACTATGGTTAAAGGGCCAAGTGAGAGTAAATTGTATAAATATGAAAATTCTAATTACGTTATGATTAATTTAACAGTGTATACAGGTTGACTATGATGATCTATTCTACCCACCATAGTTTCATGATTTGATCCAAGGTCCTATAGCTAAGATAACAACAGCACCCATGTATTTCACTAGAGGATACACATTTCAAACCTTTGAGTATGGTGTAAGGCGTGCAACGGCCAATTGGGGAGTATGTTTGAAAGGTGAAACCGATTTCTATGGGGTTTTGCAAGGGATTATCGATGTGGAATTTGGGGGATTAATTGGGTTGAAAAATGTGTTATTCAAATGTGACTGGTTTGATCCCGTAATTAACAGAGGTGTCCGTTACAGCAAATTTGGAGTTGTGGATGTAAATGGGAGGAGAAGATACAACAAATTTGAGCCTTTCAACTTAGCATCGCAAGCAGAGCAAGTTAGCTTCGTTCTGTATCCTAGGATCAAAGAGTCTGGAATCAATTGGTTAGCTACAGTTTTAAGATCACTCCCCGTGGGCAAATTATTGGAGTTGGAGATTTACCGTTGCAAGAAGAATCATTTACATCTATACAAGTACCCGATCAAGCTACAGAGTTAGTGGTGCTTATTGATCCGGAAAACCGAGAGTACGAAGATCTCCCTGTAGAAGATGTTGACGACGAGGAACGTGACGAGTTTGCGGAAAGTGATGATCCGATTAGTGGAAATGGTATTAATGGTGAAGAATCTGATAGATACTACGGTTTAACATGTACGAGCAATCTACATTACTATTTTCATGTATCTTCAACAATCTACGTTATATCAATCAAAGTTTTTTAATCATTTGAATTTAATATATTAGTTATGTTTGAAAAAGAGAAAACATATAAATAGTCATTGAAAAGAAAACATCGTAAAGATGAAAACATCGTGAAAACACTTAGAAATAAAATGAAAAGAAAACACCGTAAAGACGTTGGCAATAAAAAACGTCGTAAAGACGTTGTTAGCTCCAACGTCTTTACAACGTTTTCATCTCACGACGTCGTAAAGACGTTGTAAGACCAAAACATCGTAAAGACGTTGGCCGTTAACAACGTCTTTACATTGTTTTGGCCTTACAAAGTCTTTACAACGTTTTGGCCTTACGTCTTGAAGGCGTTGTGAGGCAAAACCGTCGTAAAGATGTAGGCCAATAACGTCGTAGAAATGTTGTCACTAAAAAACGTCGTATAGACGTTGTTAACTGCCAACGTCTTTACGACGTTTTGGCCTTACAACGTCTTTACGATGTTTTGTAATTTATTACATGCAATGTACCGCTACAGTACGTTGCACCGACACTTACCAACGTCTTAACTTCGACCCAACGTTTACAATTCGTTTACGATGAAATTTATTTGCCCAACGTTTTTACAACGCCCCGTAATTCCTATATATACAACAGCAATTTTGCAACTTCATTCCATCATTCAACAATCCTTCTTCTCTCTCTAAGGTATTCCTCTCTCAATTCTTTCTACAATTTTTTTATGTAACAAATGATATAGGATTTAGAACATGTATAGGTTGTTTAGAAATTATGTAGTAGGTACGGACTTTAGAATTTAGAATTTATAAATTATGTAGTAGTACGATTCAATTTTTAATATACGGATAATTCTTTTGTAGGTACTACAAATATGGCACCCCGTAAGCATACACGTCGTGTCCATTACAGTGACATGGTGTATGGCACTGCATCGTCATTGACTTCCCCGGCTGTGCCAGAGACACAGTCACAGTTCCAGCCGCAAAGTCACAGTCTGTTGGGTCCTTCTCCGACACCAGAAATTGCCGTAAAACCTCCACCGACGAATGCAGCGGTCCATCCGGACCTTTTGGTGCCGCTAGATGCACCATATGTGCAGTATCGGGTTGAGGATATTCTCGTGACTCCAAATCGCGAGAATTTGCCACTACTACATATCGACCGCCCAACTGGTACCTATTGGTACGTTCTCATTTATATATTAAATTATTTAGTAGATTTACAAATTTAATATAATTATTTATAGTTAAATAACTTATAATATATATTTTAAAAATTTCAGGTTCGGTGTTGATAGCCAGGTGGGGCGAAGCATCCAAAATGCATCAAAAGCTACTTCGTGGAGGCGACTCCAAATTGGAAATCAACACCGCACTACATTCCCATAACGTGGTTCAAGATATTCGCGGTAAATATTTTTTTATAACTAAAATTACTTTTTATTAAACATATTTAATTAATATCTATTGTATCCTAATTACTTTTTTTTAATTAGCAACGTTGGAATTGGGACGTCTACATCAACGAGACTGTCCGACATGAGTTCAACCACAAAGCCATTAAGCGGCTTTGTAACACAGTTTCGGACTGGAAAACCGAATGGAAGGTGAAGGGAGATGTCGGGAAACCCACGTTCATGACCAACGCTTGTTGGGAAGGATTGAAGAGTTAGTGGCTAGACCCGACCTCAGTGAGGAGAGCTGCTCAGTGTTCCGCCTCGCGGAAGATGACTGGTCCATATGGGTTACCAGTCGCAATGCCGCACACTAGGGTCAGATGCCTTTCATACAAATAGTATGTATTTTTAAAAAATTAAATTTTTTTGTTCAATAATATTTAACCTAATTTACTAATTAATTTAAATTAGCCTATTGTAGGCGGAAAAAAAAACTGGACAGATTCCTATGCTTCCAGAATTGTATGCCTCAACGCATAAGAACAAATTCGGCGTCTTCGTTGATCCTCAGTGTGAGCTGGTACACAGTCAGGTTGAAGCTGTTGTTCAGGAGCGTTAAACTCAGCTTTCCTAGGAATCATCCAATGGTACTCCTATGGAATTGAGTGCTCCTAAAATCAACGTAATTTATAAGCAGGTATTTAATTTAATAATCTCATTACTTTTAGTTATCTAACATAATTTATATAATTATTATTCCCTGACAAAAACGTTTTTGCATATTGCTTCGACAAAAAAGGGACAGATTATTGGAATAGGATCCGCCCAAGATGTGCAGAGAGTCACGTCTAACTGGATAGGCAAAAACTTGCTTCGAAGTGAGTTGCAGGAATCTCGTGCAGAAATTGCCTCGCTAAAGCAAACGACATATCAGAAATTTGCAGCAATGAAGTCCATGATGGATATTTTGGTTGCGGGCAATCCTCATGCAACTACGGCTTTGGAGCTTAGACATAGGAACCTCGGGATTAGGCCTACAGAGAATGTCGAGGTCGATTTGAACGAGCGAATTGCCGAAGATCAAGACGACTATAGTATAGACATGTTCGACGAACTATTACGATAAATATTTTGTAATTTTAATTACTTTCGTAAACATATTTTAATATCATATTTTATTTTTTAATTAATTCATTTCATAATTTTATTAAATTACAAAAATATAAACTGAGTAATTTTAATTAAATAATTAAAACAAATATTTGTCCCTAAATTGTTGGCAAGAATCTTAAAAAATGGTCCCTAATTAGTCTTTTTACCCTACGACGGGCATAACACAACTAACCACGTTGCGTCCATAATACGTTGTAAAGTGCCTTAACAACGAATTAGGGACAAAATTAGGAGTTGGAAACCTTATGTTTTCTTGTAGTGGTTGGTGTTATGGGTTGTGTGATCATTGTTGGTCTTGTGAAACTAGTAGCTTGAAATGTGTGGATTATAATATCATGATATGTGTTGGTTTTTGGTATAATCATGATATGGTTTCTCTTTTGGTGCACATGGAAGTACCTTAATCGAGTTTGTTTGTATGATTTATTGGCTGTGTAATCAATAAACTTATTAATGGAGACAGATTGATTCACATATTCACTTATCTTATCCATTTGATTAATTTGAACATTATTAAGAGAAGAACCTTGTCATAAGAAGAAGTACTTTCATAGAGTTTGAGCATACACTACAAAAGTACCTAAACTAACTACTATAAAAGAACCTTAATTGAATACTACAATAGCCTTATTCTGCACCGACTAAACTAAAGAAGGATCCAAAAATATATGTAGAAGACAGACTCTTCTTAGCAAAAAAAAACATAGTTAGCTATTCTAATCTTGAGAAGATTGTTGAGTCAGAGGTGGCTGAATTATGATAGCTTGAGAGGAGGACTGTTCTTGAGTCAAAACAGCATGTTGAGAGGAGGATTCTCCTAGAATCAAAGTAGCAGGATGTAGAAAATAAGAAGAGAATGAGTTATGACCTGCAGCTCCAAGTTAAACATACTAACATCTGAATACTTTAACAATGCATTACAAATCTAAATAACACTTGAACTAGTAACAAACCTGAAAGTCTTTCTTGTGGAACTCCACAAATCCCACAATGCATCACACCGTGTTGCTTCTTCTTGACTGGTGACTCTTTTCTTTCTTTTCTTCTTTTTTGTTTTCTTTTTTTCTTCCAGGTTGTGGTGGCACTGGAGGTTCATGAACTGATGGCCCTGCTCCTTGCGGCCAGAATCTTGCAACTCTAGTTGCTGTTAAAACGACTTCAATTGACGTCCTCAAAACATCAGTTTTGAACCAATGGGCCACAAAATCTGTAATCTCCACCTTTCTTGTTATCACCACTGCATAGGCATACTTGCAAGGGATTCCCACAGTTTTCCATTTCCTACAAAAGCAAATATTTATATCCATACACACGCGGTAAAAGCAACCATCTTGTAGAACCTGATACATCATTTGGTGTTCTTAAATACCCTACAGTTTATAGCAGCTTCATACATCTTAGCAAGGTGTTTTTAAGCATATGGGTTACATACAGCTTGACGATCATTTGGCATGCTAGATCTTTTGGAAATTCTTACCATTGCTTGGCGAGCAATGATCTCCAGCATTGGGACTAGTGGTCACTGTCTCCCCTTGATTATCGAAGCATTGAATGACTATGTGATGTTGTTCTCCACGTCTCCACAACAGCTACCAATCCTTTGGAATGCCTTACACCATTGCTCTAGATGTTGCGTTAAAACATATTGGTTCACAACATCATCATATTCCTCCAGTTTCCTCAAGTACTCATTGTAGTCAGCTTCCTTGACCACGCCAGATTCTAGACCAATGGCTTCATTTATGGTTTCCTCCAAAATTTACTCTTTATATTAGTATAAATGTGTCTCACATACATCATATGATCAATCCTTGGTATAGAGATATCAACAGCTTGGATCAAACCCTAAAACTGAGAGTTAAAACAAATTAAAACAGAGAACTAAATTAAGTTAAAACAAAGAATTATAACAACATACACATAACTACATTTTGTCTATCCAATATTAAGACATAACCGTCTCTATCTCCTAGCTCCAAATCCTCTCTTACTTTCCTAACAAACCAAAGCCAATTCAAGGTGTTTTCCACGTGTAGTACAGATAAATCGCATTATTTCCATCACGTCCTAATGCTACTAACAACTCACCCTTTGTTTTACCCTTAAGGAAACAACCAACTCGCACCATGACATTGTGGCCTAGACACTTGGATTTCCCACTTTTCAAATATAATTTGTTCCTTTTTCAAAGGCATATAGTACTCTGGTTTTCCTTTATTTTTTTAAAAAACAACCTAGAAATCACAGGTACTTTCAGCATCTCAGACTCACCATTAGGCTCACAAGTACCACTCCAAGAAAACAGGAAAATTGCGACGGAAAAAAGAGTTGTAGAAGCGCCGCAAATAGCCATTTGAGACAGCCTTGCGATGTAAACTAATTTGTCGCTATTTGCTAGTTGCATGTGAAAAACGTTGCAATGGTGTCGCAAAGCCTGCAACGGCAAACACGTGCCACAAACTACTACAAAACATATGTCGCAAAGGCAAAGCAAATATTGCGAGGTATCAGCGATGCAGAAGCTGCGAGGTTACAGCAGCGAACACATGCAGTGGATATGTGAGATCACGCTTTGCGACATTTCTAAGACACCAAGTCTTGTGATGCCTCTGCGATATTCAAATTTGTGAGGCTACTGCGAGGGGTCTTGCAAAGCGGGTTGTTACGATGTATATGCGACGTTCGTCACTTGCAATGCGTATGAGAGAAAAGGTCTTGCAACATCTCTGCGATAGAGAGTTTAATAATTTATAAAAAATAAAGAGATATTATGAAAATTAAAAAAACAAAATAAATACGACGAAATATAAATAAAAATATTATACAATTTTCTTTAAAAAAAACTATAAAAATAATCAAATTGGTCCAAGTTCACCGAGCAGAATTCCACATCTTCAGTGTTTATCTTTGCATACACATCAGCTAACTTTAGTTCCTTTTTTGCCATGGTAGACCACAAGCGATTATATGTCGATATTTTCTTCTTTGTTTTAGCTAGCTCACTGTTCGTCTGATCTAACTCCTGCAACTGACGATCTACTATCTCTCAGAGATCATTAGAAGCTTCAGAGGAACTTTGCGGCGATATACAATGATCAATTCTTGATTTGAGTGAACCCGTTCCAAACAGTCTTCCCTTTTTATGGGGATCGATCTAATTAAAAAAATTTAAATGTTGCTGTAATTCCTATAAACTTAAAATAGAAGAAAGAATTTAAAACAATGTTACCTTTGTGTATATTTGGTTCTTTTGTGTAGTAGATAATCCACTGGATGCAGATCTCTCATCACCGCAATCCAGAGTCAGTTCCTGCAAGTTTGCAGTAATCTCGTTGTTGATCTTCTCCGATTTTTTGTCCACTAAAACTCCATCCTTGTTCCGTTTTGTCAGGTGACGAGTGTTCAGAATATCAGAGTGAGTATCCCCTGATTCCTCTTACTGAAAATATTGAAAAAAACATATATAAAGTGAATAAAATGTTATATGATATATTTAATTATTTTCAATAAATTGAATTCAAAATACTTGCTTGTTTGCAGGCTCGGGCTTTAAACGAAGTTCATCCTGAATAATGCTTGTGTGGACCGCTGCCATCATGATTAGACAATTGAGCCGCCCAAGAACTAGCGCTCTTCTTCTGCGACTTCGAATCTTCCCAATACCGAATAAGACCTTCCCAGATCGAATCTTTGAACTATTGGTGCATTGCTTTGTTGCCCTTCTTCTTCCAATTACCCTTCCAAAGTCCTACTTGATCGTCCATCTGTCTCCTCAGAACTCCCTCAAACTCTTTGCAGAATTGTGCTGTAATGGAAAACTCCATGTGGAAATGGTGCTACAAAAAGTAATTAAATTACTATAATAAACCTTAGATAAAAAAAGATTAATAAAATAAAATTGACAAAAAAAAATTACCGCAAAAGTTCTTAACCATCTATCGACGATGTGAAGAGGGGTCTGGGTAAAATTATTGTGCGGTTATTAGAAATCCCGTCATCATCAAACCTACATATTTTAATTCAAACATAAACTTGAAAATTGATAATAATAAATGTATAATTAAATAATTTAGAACTTTAAAAACATACCAGAAAGTTCCCGGCGTACAGTTCAGATGGAGATTAGGAAGATATTTGTGGACAGGATCTGTAAGAATATTAATAGTCATCCCGGCAGCAGCCTCTGGCGTCAAGGGCTGGTAAACACTAGGAGGTGCATGAGCAGTATCTGCTACTATAGAAAATTGTGGCTGACTGCTGAACCTAATATCGGGCGTCAGAGGAACAGATCGTGTACCTGATCTAGGAGTCAATGGAAGGATTTTACCAACCATAGAAAGATATCGCGTGTAAGGATTTGAACTCCAAACATCTGAATTAATAAAAAAATTAAATATGAGTACAAAAATTTGAATCATTTTACAAACAAAATCAGAAAAAAAAAAAAGAATTAGTTAACTCATTTAATAATTTCTAAAAACATTATATAATTACAAAACGAAGTTTTCTAATAACTAAAAATGTTTTTTAAATTACAAAACATTTTGAAATACTTGAAACGTTCAAAAACGTTTTCGAAATCATTTAAATTTTTCTGTTAGTTGTTGAAGACGTTTTTGCTAACCAAAAAATATTTTTCCAATATCATTTTATAAACAAAAATATTTTCTTAAAATGTACTGAATTCATTTAATAATTTCCTTTAAAAGTTATAATTAAAAAATTACATTCTATTCATATTTCAAATAATTTACAAAACATACTTAAAAACAAAACTTTGTAAAAATGTTTTTAAAATCATAAAAACTCCTCAAATTTTTTAAAACTTTCAAAAACGTTTTCGAAATCATTGAATCACAGAAACACATTTTTCAAAATACTTTTTAGATAAAAACTTTTTATAATTATATAAATAAACCACAAAACCGATTACAAAACGCTTTACTAACGTTTTAAAAATTACAAATTGTAGTTAAAATTGTTTAAAATTTTCTAAAACTTTTGTAAATCCAAAAAACATTTTGTAAATTTGAAAGAAGTTCCAATCCTAGATCTAACAAATTTTCAGTTGATTTCAATCCTAAATATAACAAATTTAATCCTATATCTACATTCCAAACCCAATATTGAAAAAAAATCACTTACATTGAGGGGAGGATAAAAGAGGCACTAGTGGTGGAGAGAGGCAGACCTACGTGGTTATAGAGAGGCGGTGCTTGATTTCACCGGTTTACAAATAAGAAAAGATAGATGAGATGAGAGAAGAGAGATGAGATGAGAGAAAAGAGATGAGATGGGAATACATACCGAAAGGAGAAGCGGCAGTGAGTGAAAGTGGTGGTGGTGGCGAGGGACAGCGACGAAGGAGAAACCGGAACACACAACACGCGAGAAGAAGAGAGGAGAAGAATAAAGGTTTTGGTGAAGAATACAAGAGGAGAAGAACAAAAAGTTGTGGGATAAAGAGAAACAGCGCGTTAAGAATATATTCGGAGAGCCATCGCAAATAACTCGCAAACATTTGATGCTCCTATACCGGAGTTAGGGTTTTCACTTCAGCAAAGTTTCCGCAAGGTTGTCGCAGTCCTGCGACATCATTGCGATGTAAGTGGTAGGGACGTCACACGAACGTCGCATGTGATTATTTTTTAAAATGTTTCCGAGAAGCTAAGTGAAAATACAATTAGGATAAGTTTGGGATTGATCCCGAGAACTAAAGCATATTAAATACGATTGATGATTGATTATCTATATATCATCAGTTTCCATGAATTTTCACTTTCATATGTTCATATAATATACGGTATTTTGTTCGTCGAAAGGTTGTGGTTAATGGTTACGGTTTTAGCGCCTGCGACGTCTTGACTATACTCCTTGCAAGGATGTCGCAAGCCTGTGACATCATTGCAATGCAAGTAGTTTGGACGTCACAAGGACGTCGTATGTGCTTATTTTCTAAAAAAGGTTTTTGAGATGCTAAGTGAAGAGACTTGTTGAATAAGTTTTGTATTGATCCCGAGAACTAAAATATATTAAATATGATTGATGATTGATTATCAATGTATCGACGGTTTCCATGGATTTTCACTGTAATATGTTCATATATTATACAGGTATTTTTTTGGGGAAATGTTAGGGTTAACAGTTATGGTTTCAGTACCTGTAATGTCTTGACTACATTCCTTGCAAGGATATCACAAGCCTGCGGTATCATTGCGATGCAGGTGGTCAAGACGTGGCATGTGCTTTTTAAAAAAAATAAAGAAGTTAAAGGAAAAGACTTATAGAATAAATTTGGGATTGATCTCGAAAACTAAAACATATTAAATACGATTGATGATTGATTATTGATGTATCATCGGTTTCCATGGATTTTCAATTTTATATGTTCGTATTTTATATGGTACATGTTCGGGGAAAGGTTAGGGTTAATGGTTACGGTTTCAGCGCTTGCGACATCAAATGTGCTTATTTTTTTTAAAACGTTTTTGAGAAGCTAAGTGAAAAGACTTATTGAATAAGTTCGGGATTGATCCCAAGAACTAAAACATATTAAATACGACTAATAATTGATTATCGATGTTTCATTGGTTTCCATGGATTTTCATTTTTATATGTTTGTATATTATACGGTATTTGTTCGGAGAAAGGTTAGGGTTAACAGTTACGGTTTCAGTGCCTGTGACGTCTTAACCACAGCATGTGACATCATTGCGACGCTAGTAGTTGGGACTTCATAGGGACATGGCATGTGCATTTTTTTAGAAAAAAATTGTAATTTGTATATGATACATTTAAATACATAGAAAATGTAATAGTTAGTGTCTTATTCTTTATCAGTGTCTTCTTCTTCCGTCTCGTGAAACTCTTCAGAGTCCTTATTTTCTTGCCTCCAATCATTAGGAACAATGTCTTCTACTTCTTGTTGCACATGTATGGTATCTTTTGGGGATTCTATAGCTATAGCGACTTCCGATGATATTTCTTGTTGCATAGCCACATTGTCGGCCTCCCCTACTATACGACATGTTGGATTCACTTTTATAACAAATAGCCATATATGCTTATCATTACAAATCCTAATTTTCGACAAACTTGAACTAGAGCGTTTTGAATAGTAAAATCTCCATTAAAAAATATGACCTTGAGCCACGCCAACACATATAAACACTAAGTTCGTATTATCATATATATTTTGCCTAATGTTCCTACCAGTTTAAGGGCGTGATAGAGAACAACCTCTTTGAATTCAGCACGACTGAAGAAGATTTGGCCTTTGAACATAATTCCAGCGTTTATCCGTTTCATGTTGTCTTCTGGTTGTCGATTTGCTTCTCCTTTGTCCTCGTCGTCGCTTTCTAGGTACACTTTGTGGCGGATATATGGTTCATCAATGAAATCACGAACTCCTTCTTCGATATCGAACACCTAGCATGCGAGATTCTCCACGTCGTCCTCTTCATCATCGATGATGGGAGATTTTGTAAAAAAATTCGACAAGATACAACAGAGATTTTGTAAAAAAATTGTATCTTTTTGAGAAATTTGGAGATTACAATTTCTAGGATTACAAATTAGGAAGAATTAGGGATTCTCTTCTTTAGTCATTTTAGGTTATGGTTAAGGCAGTAATCGGGTCTTTGCTCGAGTCTTTATTCTCGATTTGAGCCAAAGTCAGGCTTAGAACGCTGGTTTAGCGATACTAATTTTGGTTTATGTTAAATTACATCATTAAATTTAAATCGCGTGTAATAAGGTTTAGAACTTTAAAATTTTGTGTAATAAGGATTTAAACTTACAAAATGTATGGATTTAGAATTAGGGTCAAACTTCGTGTGTTACTGATATTATAACGATATTTTGGTGTAGAAATAGATCGACAACCTTGTTTTTTTAATCCAGTAAAAATAACATAAGAGGAAGTCATGAATAACAAAGTAATCATGAAGACTTTTTTTAAGAAAGATCATCATGAAGACTTTATTACAATTTTTATAATATGCTAAAAATTGGTATTTTTGAAAAGTTGTATTCTTGAAATTCTCGTATTAGTCCAGTTATCCACGGGGGAAAATGTCAATTTAACTTTGTATTTACCAAAAATAATTGATTTGATTTTCAATTTCTGATGTGGTTGATTAAACCATTGATTTTTTTGTTAATTTTTGAGAAAACCTTCAACTTTGCATTGACTCATCTAATTGAACATTTCGCATATCTCAAATCAAAATTGACTCTAAACTTGAAAGCCAAATATGATCTTGAAATTTTGATTAACTTCTTATCTTTGTTTTGAAGAATTTCTAACTTTGATTTGCTCTTTTCTTTTAAGAATGAGCTTAATTTCATTATTTTAAAATATTGAAAACAACATTTTAAACCAACAAATTTGAATTCAATCTTGAAAAAAAAAGCAAATCAAGCTTCGTGGCTACAACCCAATTTTTTTTTTTTTCTTTTTCGTGTTAGTAGCCACAACCCAAATTGGCTATTGAACTACGTTCGAAGTTGTTAGACATTTAAAGAAGTTAAGATCCTTGGAGGAAAACATTAAAAGTCCAAACGTACATAAAATCTTTAGATTAAACGAATATGTGATAAAAGAAAAAAGGAAAAGAAAAAAAGCGAAATAATGAAATTGGAAATATAAGAAATCCAAAAGAAACAACTGGAAAAAATCATAATAATGAACATGAATACATAACCTATAACTTTTGTAAATTTAAGAATATAAAAGCACCTACATTTATAGAATATGTTCAATTATATAATTCTAACAACGTCCACGTTAAGTAAAAATAAATTAGCATATTTCATATAACCAATACTCACTTGAAATATTTGTTATATATTAAATAGTTAAGCAAATAAACTAAAATATAATCATGCAATTAAGATTTTGCGTATGCAGTATATAGTTCTGATATATTATCATCTAAATTTACTATATGTTTAAGACGTAGCAGATATAAATATATGTTAGCATTTATAACTTTGTACAAATATTATACACTTCATTTTTATTAGTTGCTCATATCTAATATATTAGTATGTAATTTTATAATATGTTTAATATGTGTCTTTTCACACAATCACATCAAGTACATACAGAATATAGGATAAAATGATAAAAATAAAAAGTTGAGTTTTATCCATGTAATGAATGTATGCTTGTTAGGAAAATGAAAAAAGAAAAAATAATAATATTTAAAAACAAAAATGGGAACTGAAGAGAGGACAACAACAAAAAGACTAAGAAATGCGATAATCCAAGAAATAAGCTAAAACACCCAAATTTAATATTGATTTACCTACTTAGAATTCAAATATGTGGAAAGAAATGTTGTCAACAAATAATATACCATTTTTCTCCTTCAAAATCAAACATTTTTGTCAATAATTAAAAACTTAGGTCGACAAAATATGAATCACAATCTAAGTTCAATTACATAGAATAATATAGATACCTTGAAACGAACTCGGTGAAAAACATTGTACAAATAGATATTTAACTTTTTTGAGCAAAACGTTTTCTTTAAAGTCATATATTTATATATATATATATATATGATTATTATCATTTTTGTTCTGACTATGATGTATAACAGTTAGATGAATATCTAACATAAATCCAGTTTAGCAGCAAAGATTAGGATGTATAAGTGATATATATATATATATATCACTTTATGGCCAACATTGATCTCCTATTTCAATTCATTAAGAACACTTGATAAGAATTAAGAAGCCAAGTACCGTGGAGACTTCTTGAAAAATTTCACTCTACTCTTCTTCATTTTCTCTCCTTCAATTGCATTTCTCTCATCTTCCTTCAATTTCGTTACATTTACTTCCTCCATAAATTTTTTCAGACAAAACTAAGAATCTCTAAATAATTATAAAAGGGTATTTTATTTTCCTTATGTAAAATCCAGAATTTCACTGATTGAAATACCCTCCTATCCACATATATAATCAGAAGTCACAAAGTTGGAAATATATTTACCAAAATTATAATTTGACTAGAAAATTATCGGTTTCATTATAAATTGTGTGTTTTATTATAACGGGGATAACTGGCCTAAAACATAAATCTAGTTGAAAAAATAGAAGTTTTCTTAGAATTGATGTGTTATTTATTTGGTGCGAATAATTCAACTAACGGTACTTTTTGATGAATTTATTATTTTTCTTTACTTTTCAGAGTGAACTATGTTTTATGTTTATTTACATTTCTAGTTGGACTTTTTGAACTGGAATGAGCTTTTGTAAGAAAACATATATCTATTTTTAAAATAATTTTATTATGTTCTTTTGCATTCCTGTATTTTTTTTGGTCCAATGTTCATTTACATTCCTATTTGAACTTTTATAACTAGAATGAGCTTTTGTAAAACAGCAAATAACCCTATTTTAAAAAAAAAAATTTGGTCATTTGCATTCCTATTTGGACTTTTATAACTAGAATGTGCTTTTGTAAAAAAGCAAATAAACATCTAACTACCACTAGATTAATGCATCAGATATTTAGTAAAAGAAATAAATTTATAGCTAAAACATATTTATGGTCAATATTTCAGCTTGCTCATGCTGCGTTAAATATTTAACTTTTTCTAATTTTATAGCTCTTTGTAGATTTTCTTCCTTATTTTGTAGTTTTTTCAATTATTTTTCCGTAATATTATATAAAAAATATTATCATCTCGTTACACTTTAGTTATAGCGATCACTACAAGAGAACATTAGTTTAGGGACGGAATTTTACAACGTTTTGGGGACGTCGTAAAATTGGGACGATTCTGCAACTTCTTTACGACGTCAGTGGATTTTGTCGTAAAAGATTTGTAAACGGACAACAAAAAATTTGTTGTAATTTAGTTGGGATTTTACGATGTTTTGACAACGCTTTGATATTTCCAATACATTTCGTTGTTAATTAGTCCCTAAATTGCAAGTTTTTTACGACGTAAATCTTTTACAACGAGTTAAAAACAAAATTTGAAATTTGGTAAACATGTTTTATGTGTTAAGTAATTGGTTTTAAAAAAAATCTAATGTATGATGTAAAGGCGTTGTTAAATTTTAAATTTCATTGTTAAAATATCTCTACTTTGCAACTCTTTTATGACTATTTAAGGATGAAATCTTAAATAAGATATTTATGGTTAGTTACATACGTTGAAATGCGTGTTATTCAAATGTGATTGGTTTGATCTTGTAATTAACAGAGGTGTTCACTACAACAAATTTGGAGTTGTGGATGTAAATGGGATGAGAAGATACAACAAATTTGAGCATTTCATCTTAGCATCACAAGAAGAGCAAGTTAGCTTCATTCCATATCCTATGATCAGAGAGTCTGAAATCAATTGGTTAGCTACAGTGAAGATCACTTTCCGTGGGCGAATTATTGGAGGTGGAGATTTACCGTTGCAAGAAGAATCATGTACATCTATACAAGTTCCCGATCAAGCTATAGAGCTAGTGGTGCTTATTGATCTGAAAAACCGAGAATACAAAGATCTCCCTGTAGAAGATGTTGACGATGAGGAACGTGACGAGTTTTAGGAAAGTGATAATTCGAGTAGTGGAAATGGTAATAATGGTGAAGAATCTGATTGATAATGTGGTTTAACATGTAGGAACAATCTACATTCCAATTTTCATGTATCTTCAGTAATCTACGTTATATCAATCAAAGTTTTTTAATCACTTGAATTTAATAAATTACTTATGTTTGATAACACGAAAACAAACAACTAATTGTTGAAAACATAAAAAGATATACATAAGCCGAAAAACACTTTGAAAAAAAAAAGAAAAAAAAAACGTCGTAGAGATGTTGTAGGCTAAAAACGTCGTAAAGACGTTGTAAGCTAAAAACATCATAAAGACGTTATTATTTGCCAACGTCGTAAAGACTTTGGCAGTTAACAACGTCCTTACGACATTCTCATCTGCCAACATCTTTATGACGTTTTCGCCAACGTCTTTATGGCGTTGTAAGCCTACAACGTCGTAAAGACATTGGCAAGAGTACGTCTTTTCGGCGTTGTAAGCTCAATACGTTGTAAAGACGTTGGAAAAATGAGAACGTCGTAAGGACGTTGTTAACTGCCAACGTATTTACGGCGTTTTGATCGTACAACGTTTTTACGACGTTTCTCAATTACTATTACATACAATGTACCGTTACGATAAGTTGCACCCATACTTAGCAACTTCTTTACAAGCGTTAAGTTGTAAATTAGTAATGTTGGAATTGCGACGTCTCCATCAATGAGACTGTCCGACATGAGTTCAACCACAAAGCCATGAAGCAGCTTTGTAACACAGTTTCGGACTGGAAGACCGAGTGGAAGGTGAAGGGAGATGCTGGGAAACCCACTTTCATGACCAACGCGTGTTGGGAAGGGTGGAAGAATTATTGGATAGACCCGACCTCGGTGAGGAGGCTGCTCAGTGTTCCGCCTCATGGAAGACAATTGGTCCAGATGGGTTGTCAGTCGCTATGCCGCACACTGCGGGCCAGATGCCTTTCGACAGAATTGCCATACAAATAGTAAGTATTTTTTTAAATTATTTTTTTTTCAATATTATTTGACCTTAATTACTAATTAATTTAAATTTTCCTTTTGTAGGCGGAAAAAACTTGACAAATTCCTACGCTTCCAGAATTGTACGCCGCAACTCATAAGAAGAAGTCTAATGTCTTCGTTTATCCTCGGTGTGAGCGACTACACAGTCAAGTTGAAGCTGTTGTTCAGGAGCGTCAAACTCAGCTTTCCCTGGAATCCTCCAATGGTACTCGTGTGGAATTGAGTGCTCCTGAAATCAATGCAATTCATAAGTAGGTATTTAATTTAATAATCTAATTATTTTTAATTATCTAACATAATTTCCATAATTATTATTCCCTAACAAAATGGTTTTCCAGATTGCTCCGAAAAAAAAAGGGACGGATTATTGGAATAGGATCCGCCCAAGATGTCGAGAGAGTCACATCTAACTGGATAGGTGAAAACTCGATTCGCAGTCAGTTGCAGGAATCCCGTGCATAAATAGTCGAGCTAAAATAACCGACATATTATTAATTTGCAGCAATAGAGTCCATGATGGATATTTTGGTTGCGGGCAATCCCAATGCAACTGAGGCTTTGGAGCTTATACGTCGGAACCTTGGGATCAGTCCCACGGAGAATGTCGAAGTCGATTTGAACGAACGAGTTGCCGAAGATCAAGATGACCGTAGTACGGACATGTTCGACGAACTACTATGATAAATATTTTGTAATTTTAATTACTTTTGTAAACATCTTTTCATATCATATTTTATTTTTAATTAATTCAATTCATAAATTTATTAAATTACAAAAATTTAATTGAATAATTTTATTTAAAAAATTAAAACAATTTTTCGTCCCTAAATCTTTGGCAAGAAACGTAAAAAAAAGTCCCTGATTAGTTGTAATATATTCGTTTTTAAGTAATTGTAAAATATTTCGTCTGTAATTAGTTGTAAACGTTTCATCTTTAGTGAGTTGTAAAATAATTCGACTTAATTCGTTGTAAATTGCTTCGACTCTAATTCATTGTAAAAGGTTTCGACTCTAATTAGTTGTAAACATGGCGTTGTTAGTTAGTTGCTAAGTTTATAACAAACTTACGACTTTTTTTTAACATCTTTTTTACAACGCTGGCCATATGTTACGACGTTTTTATGATATTACTTTTACGACGTCTTAACATCAAAAACCAGAAATTGTTAAATTTTACGACGTTTTTATAACTCCTTTTGTTTTACGACGCGCAGGACACAACTAACCATGTGACGTCCCTAATTCGTTGTTAAGTGTCTTAACAATGAATTAGAGACGAATTTAGGAGTTGTAAACGACGTGTTCTCTTTTAGTGGATGTTTCCAAATTTATATATGTATTATTTTATGAAAAATTTTGGATCCAGCATCTCAATAAGTTTTTTAATCCTCCAAAATGCCACAATACTTTCTTTTCTTTGAAAATGTCATTTCGTGCAGCATTTGTGGCATGAGCAATGACCATCTTACCTTTACACTTTTTTCTTCTTAAATTCCAAATCAACAAATCAAACACGAGTCTCGATGTCATAAACTTAGACATGGACATTAATTCACATACATAAACTCATAAATATTATATATGAATTCGTTAAAAAAAGAGTTAAAGCATTATTCTTTAACCTCTATAATTAGGATATCTGTCAGAGAGAATCAAACTACCAATATAGAAATGATATTTGACGAAACGGAAAAAAGGTTCCGAAGGTCATTAACATGGACATGAATTTTTCATAGGCATAGACTCATAGATACTGAAACTAATTCGCTGACAAACTGTCACATGAGTTCATAGACATAAATCCACAATCTAAGATCTTTAAATTGGAGTAGGATGGGATTTAAGCTCATCACCTCATGCGTAACTAAATCAAGACAAGCCAAGTAGACTACATGTTTCTTGAATACTCTAATTTGTTTATGTCCAAACATGTTCATATATATTCTGATCTCTTTTAATTTAGATTTTGATGCATTACAATTTTCGTATATATACTACAAGAAAACATGTCTTTTGCGACTACACTATCAGTCTCAAATCAGTCATATTTTGCTAAACTAAGATTGAAGTGTGACTGATTCAAACAGTTCAAAGTGTTAGTCGCACTATTGATCAGGGACTTTAGTCTCCAAACTGCGACGGATTTGAGACTCGCAAAATCTGTCTCAAAGAGTGACTGAAATTGCAACGGGATATTTATTCTCAGTTTGCGAGTGATTTGAGACTTGGGCCATCAGTTACACTTACGTAGTCCCAGATCAATCACACCTCTGGAGTCTCAGATCAATCACTTTCTGGTGTCACAAATTAATCACACTTTTCAGTCTCATATCAGTCGCACTTTTCAGTCTGAGATCAGTTCTACATATGAGTCTCTCATCAATCACACTTTTAGTCTCAGATCAGTCACACTTTTGAAGTTACATATTAATCACAATATTAGAGTCGCATATCACTCATACTTTTCAGTCTCAGATCAGTTGCACTTTTATTTTATTTTACTTTTTTTTTTAAATAATGAATTTGATTTTAAATAAAATTATATTTAAAAAATATATTACTAAAGCCAGAATGTTTTCAAATGCAAATATAAAATAGATAAAAGGCTCATACAAAAACTAAAGCGAAATAAATTCAGAGTATTTCAGGAATTGGTTGGTCGGTCTGGATGCAGAAGAAAACCATGAACTATTGTCATGGAGGATGAGGAGGAGGCATCATAGTCAAGTGAAAAGGAAAAGATGGGTCTTTCGCCTGCAGATACTGTAGGAGCTACAAATTTGTTGCGTCAGATAGGCGATGTTTTCCATGAAATTCGGCATCTCGTGTTGCACCTTTGCTTGTACGCCGCCATATATTCCTTTGCAGATGTCAACTGCCTCTCAAAGTCTAAAATTGTGTTTGTGACTGTAAAGCCGGTAAGCCCCTTGTTCTTGCTGGTATGATACCTCTGGCCGAGATTGCCAAGTCTATACACGTTACCTTTGCGGTCCAGCAACGTGGACTGAAAAACAAAACTATTGTTATAAATTAGTAATATATCATAAGAAAAGTAGTGTAAAAGATTCTATCTGAAGGAAAAGCTCGTTCTCCTGCTCATGCGTGAGCTCAATAGTCTGAGAAGCATTGGCTGATAGATCATTGTTATTGTCCATCTAAGAATGTATGAAGTCGCTACGTTTATGTTGAACGGTCTCAGAAACTTGCTTTGCCTTCAAGTCCATGGAATTCTCATCTGATGATCTAATATGCGTCTTCATGAAAACTTCTATGATAGTAGCATGTCTCTTGAATTCATCTTCCTACAAAAGAAATAATATTATAATTAAGAAATTATAAATTATATCCATTAGAAACATACTTACCATGTCACACCAAACACATTACGATCAGAGTACTAAGTGGCGCAGGCTTTCTGGCTCTTCGCTTGCGCTTCATCCGTAACCCAATGTTCACAAAATTTCTTATACACCTTCTTTTTCATCCACTACCTTTACTCTTAGCCTGTGTCACTATCCCTTTCAGCCGCTTGACAACGAGTTTATCAAATTCTACTTTGTCATAAATTTATTAAAATCTATAAAATATTCACAAATATTTTCAAATATTCCAAAAATATATAATTTTCTTTTTGATAAAGTATATTATAAGATAAATTGTGGACAAGTTTTCAAAGGAATTGTTTTATAAGAGATTATTATTATTATTAGCTTTAAATATAAAATTTTATATTAAACTAGATTTTAAATAAATTTAAAATTTTAAAATAAGTAATTTCTAATATTTAGAATATATCATACAAAAACATTTCTAATCATTATCTATCTTAAAATATTACTCCTTATCCTAATAAGAAAATTATATCAAACGACTTTTATAGAGACAAATCTTGTATCTTTTCTCATAACACTAATGATTATGGGTCTTCTTATTCTGTCGATTTTCTTCTTTTACGACTCTTTTTTTGTTCTCTCGATTTCTTTGCATTTAATCATGTTTTTCTTTCAATTTTTATTCGTTCAAATCCTGCAAAGAAAACTGGAAAACTAAAGTTAAGATTTTCAACCTTTCAGATGTATAAACTAAGGAATTTGGTAAAACCATTGATATGGTTTTTGTGTAAATAAAGTATGTAACTAATACTTTATTTATTTACATTTTTTATTGATTAATAATATTTTAAATCTCTTATCTTATTATATAAAATACAATTTTCAAAAGTTATAATTAATAGGATTCTTTCACGTGTCAAATCCAATTGAAAAAAAAAAGTTTTATTTATGTATTAAAAATATAATCTTATTACAGAAATTAAAGTTTTCAAAAGTTATTAATTAACAGTATTCATTCACGTGTCAAATACAATAAATATAAAAATTATGTATTTATCTACTAAAAATAAAAGAGTAAATCTTTTTTCAAATATTTATCTCTATCAAAAATACTTATCTTTATTCACAATCCTAACCGAAAAAAGTTGAGTTTCAAAGTTACTCATTAAAGTCAAAGAATAAGTGGCCTAATTAGTTTGTCCCTAATTTAATTAGGCATGAGGTTGTAAGTTAAAATCTCATCATACTCCAATTTGGTATATCAAGTATATATAAAATTAGTAAAGTTATTTATATTAATCAAACCATGAAGTGAACAAAAAACAAATATCTCATACAAAAATTATAGATAAATAAAAATATTTCTAAATACATAATAATTTATTACAAAAAGTATCTCGTACATAGCACGGGACATCATCTTATATTAATAATAGTCAGTTAGAAAATCTTACTAAACCTTATCAAAAAAATAAAAAATTGTTTTTTGTTATTATAAAATTATAAAATAGTTCTTCTGTTTCAAAATATATAATTTTTTAGAAAAAAAAATTATTTCAAAAAATTCAATTAATATTTATAAATCTCTGTTCTGATTATCAATCTTTTATAGTAACTTGAGCATGACTTACCCTACCGAATATTTTTGATTTATATAAACCTAGTTTGATGAAATACCGATAGCCTATATATATATATATATATACTAATAAAAGGAAGGTTTTGAGACCTCTTAAGCCATCCGACTCATATTTCTCAAAATCCTATATTATTGCCACATCATCTTATGTTTTCGAAATATATTTAAAAAAAAAAAAAACAATTATTTGCTTAATCACATAATATGGATATTCAAAGGTCTCACATTAAATTAAGTTACATCTGAAACTTCTTTACAACTCGATTTTACGTGACCGGAAACTTCCTGGTCCGGTTTGGAAACGACACAATCTCTAATTATTATAAAAGCCGAATATGTTAATATAAAATTTTTTATTCATTTTTATTCTATTTTATATCTATACCTATATACTAATAAAATGAAGGTTTTGAGACCTCTTAAGCCATCCAACTCATCTTTCTCAAACTCCTATATTGTTCCCACATCATTTTACGTTTTAGAAATATATATTTTTTTTAAAAACAATTATTTGCTTAATCACATTAATATGGACATTCAAAGGTCTCATATTAAATTAAATTACATCTGAAGCTTCTTTACAGCTCGATTTTACGTGACCGGAAACTTCCCTGTCCAGTTTGGAAACGATACAATCTCTAATTATTATAAAAGTCAAATATGTTAATATAAAACTTTTGATATGTTTGATGAAATAGACGGCCAATTCTGCAGTGAAGAGGTCATTGCACGACTCATGCATCATTGGGAAGGTAGGAATTTTAAAAAGAGCAATATTCCAATGGGCATTGAACTCCTCCTATTGGACTCCAAGGTACATTAAATCTATTTATTCTAAATATTATTTGGAGTTTTATAGGATTTCAATAATAGATCAAACTTTTTTGATATTACTGTTAACAAAAGATAATGTTTGATGAAGATATTTGAATTAATCTAGATCTTAATTACACGTTTTATTTTATATTAAACCAATTTTACAACTTAAAAAATTCTAAAATTCTTATAGTATTAGAATACTTTTGAAATGAAGAGGAGGAAAAGAAAACCTTTGAAATTTATTAACCCATCAATTCCAAAATCCACCAAAATACTTAAACCTTATCCAATAAACCTTACTTTCCCAAAAACTGTCGCCTATTATATCAAAAGAGTATGCAATTACAAAAAATAACTTTAATTATAAGATATTATAACAAATAGTATTATAAAATCCTAACAAATTCTAATCAAATTCATTAATGGAAACCACTAATAATTTTCAGATATAAAATCCAGATCTTTACAATTAATTAATTTTTTATAATAGTCCATAATAATATTATATAGATTATATCATTTACATTTTATATGATTTATAGGATTGTCTTATAGTTTATAGGTTTAAGCCTAAGTCCAGGTGGACAATAATATTCCATGTTTATACAATGTTTTTTAACTGTTTAGTTAAACATACTTTCGGTTATATTTAAAATTCTAGATTATTTATATTAAATTTATCAGAGTCGACTAGTATTTATATATACAATTATTAACGGTAAAGACATTAATATTTAATTATTACTTTATTGATATATAATTTAACCACCGCATATATATATATATATTCTATTGCAAAATTGTAACACATACTTTATCAAAAATTTATTAATAGATCATCTAAAAATTCAGATATAATATTTGGGATTTTACAGTTAATTAAAAATATTCAAAATGACCTGTAATAAATTACTAAGATGGTATGTGTATTATATTATAGTGATAATAATATATTATATTTATATGTACTTAAAAATCTATTCAAGTTTAAATATCTTTTAGATTATTTTAAATTATTTATATTTTGTTCTTCATTATTTTAAATTATTTTAATTCTATCTAACCGGTCAAATAAATGGTTTTCCTGAAAACGTTAGTAAACGTTACTAATTTACGTTGCAAACAACCTATTTCATAAACTTTGAGTACTACGAATTTTGTTTCACACCAATGGTAATTGTTAGTTTACAAATCCTAAAACCCCAAAGTTCAAGCCCTATTAAATACAAGTGGTATTATATAAACATTTTAATGTGTACGCTATGGTTGTAAATAGAGGCTCCTCGGTCCAAAAAGATAAAAAATAAGACATATTTTTCAATCCAATAGCTCCTATTTACATAGAGTCTACAAGAACAATCTATGATTTTAATAATAAAATTTACATGAATTTGCATAAATCTTCCGAATTAAATTTATCAACTCCATTCGTATGTTACCCTAAATAAACGAGTATTACTTCTTATTGAACAAATTTTGATTTCCCAAATTTTCAAACATATACATCACTCAACAATACATTAAACTGAAATTGGTAAATAATACATTTAAGAAGTATATATATATAACTAAGAGATCATCATCAAAATCACAAAAACCATTCACACCAAATCCGCTTCCTCTCACATACTCTTTTTCATTTGAAGGTCGTCTTCCTAACATTCATATGCGAAGTGAAACTTATCTCAACATCATAAGACCACTCACACAACAAAGTAATATTGTTATACAAATTCCATTCCAAACAAAGGGAACACCTATATCATGGACCACCTTGATACATAATCTTCATTACTTCCAAACATACCATGACATAGAAGATATAAAAACAACGAGTATGATTGACAATTTCATGGCATACATAACTCGTGTTGACATATCTACAGATTTGGAAACACGTAACAATATAACAATATATTTCAACATTAAATATTACAACTACCAAGCTCGATCAAGAATATACACAGATTTGGTTGTTGCCTACTAAAATTCACTAAAAGAAATGTCACTTCTGATGAAGAAATTGAAAAATTGCACTATTTGCCTTCAAACATTGAAATGACGTGATGCCATTAATAATCTACCCTGTATAATAAGTTGGCTTAACGCAAATAACAATTCTCCAATATATAGGACAACATATCTTCAATTTAACATTGCAAATAATAAAAAAAATTATCTCTTTCTGATTCACGTACCTTTCCTTCAAAAAATACAACATAAATCACAAAATTTGACAAGTTACCCAACAATTAAACTACACATAAATAATTATAAACCAAAAACCAATCCTTCTTCTTCATCCAATATTTCATTAAATGTTTTTAAATAAAAATCCGGGAGTGACTCCCTCGGTCACCTAGTTTAACTAAAAAGAGCCTTACTAGATACCGAAAAGGATAAAGCATTTGGGCCCAATAGGATAGAATCAATATAACGACGTCGTTTAGAGGAAACGTATAAAGAGAGAAGCTTTACAGGTGACAAAGGAAGATATTCCGGAGATACGTATATACATAACAAAAAAAATCAGAAAGAAAAAGGAAACTATCGAGCGAGAAGACGATGGCGACGGAGACGAACGAAAAACTAATCAGCTCTTTCATCGAGATAACATCTTCCTCAAGAGAAGAAGCTACTTTCTTCCTTGAAAGTAACCGATGGGATCTTGACGCTGCTGTCTCAACCTTCCTCGACAACGATTACGCCGCAGCCGCCGTACCAAACCCTACTGGACCTCCCCCTTCTTCGATTGCCGCTGCAGCATCTCCTTCTCCATCTAACTCTCCCGATTACTCTCCCTCTGAAACCTCACCTTCACGGTCTCGATCTCCTTCTCCGCCTTCTCGCGCTGCGCCTTACCGTCTCCGATCAAAAGGCGGTGCTTCCGAAGATAAGGGAACTGAGAATCCTTCGGGGAGTCGGAGTACTAGGAGCCGTCAACACGCTGGGAACATCCGTACGTTCGCTGATCTGAATCGTTCTCCGGCTGGTGGTCCGGATAGTGATTCTGATGAGGCTCAAGAGTATTATACTGGCGGAGAGAAGAGGTTAATGCTTTACTTGTTCTTTCAGCAGATCTGATCATAATTTGGAAAATACTTAGATGAGAATTCAGGAATTAGGGCAATGATCACAATTTTTGAGCAATGTGCTTTCTGGAAGAGACGAATTTCATCTAAAAGCTAAACAAATTTTGCCATGGACGGATCAATGATAATATAGGAATTATCATCATATCTTGTGTATATCTGAATCCACCATAGGAGAGAGACAAACCCAAGATGTATTCATTGTTTTGCGTTGGTCTTTACTGGTCATCTCGTTTTTATCTTGATAAAGTATGTATTCATGTAGCTTATAGAGTTTTTGGATTGTGCAATGTGTTTTAGTGGGATGATGGTACAAGACCCTAAGAAAGCTAAAGACGTAGATGCACTTTTTGACCAAGCAAGGCAGTCAGCTGTAGACAGACCACCTGTTGAATCATCAAGATCAGCTTCTACAAGCTTCACTGGAGCTGCGCGATTGTTGTCTGGTGATACTGTTTCCTCTTCTCCTCAGCAACAACAGCAAGACCAGCCTCAAATGGTTATGCACACCATCACTTTCTGGTTGAACGGTTTCACAGTTGATGATGGTCCATTAAGGAGGTTTAATGACCCTGAAAACGCAGCCTTTATGGAGGTGCTATTCTAATCTTTCTCTTGTCTAAGGTGTAATGCTGTATGATTATTACAGTACTATGGAAGTCAAATTGACTGGTGTATTCTGCTAGTCTGTAGTAGGCTCCTCCTGGAATCTTTATTGTTCCTTTGTGAAGTTTAGTAACTCACTCTTATAGCAATATACTTGGATACTATAGGATCCTTGTTTTATAAATTTATGTCTTTGCAGAGCATTGCAAGGTCAGAGTGTCCACGTGAACTTGAACCAGCAGACAGGAAGATCCGTGTTCATGTCGACCTGGTCAGGCGTGAAGAAAATTTCACAGTAAGTCTCATTCCCTTCTCTAATACTTTGTTCTCTGGATAAGCCACTCGTGTAGGAGTACACTAGTTCTGTTTAATTGCGCCTTTAGTGTCAATGATTTCTTTTTATGTATCTCGTGGCACACAGGAGCCACCAAAGCCCAAAATTCCATTTCAAGGTGTAGGAAGGATCCTAGGAGCCAGCGGATCCGGATCAAGTTCAGCAGCAGCAGAACCACAAGCTTCATCCGCACCATTAAACACAGCACCAACACCAACATTAGGGCTTGTCGTAGATCCAGAAGCACCGACCACCTCTATCCAACTCAGATTAGCAGACGGAACGCGCCTTGTGTCCAGGTTCAATAACCACCACACCGTTAGAGACGTGCGTGGGTTCATCGATGCTTCAAGACCCGGTGGCTCCAAAGAGTACCAGTTACTGACCATGGGGTTTCCTCCTAAACAATTGACAGACTTGAACCAAACCATCGAGCAAGCTGGTATTGCTAACTCAGTCGTGATCCAGAAATTCTAGGGACTTATTAAAGCTACC
>JAKUCM010006943.1:0-11541 GCA_023374145.1 Lepidium sativum | reverse complement strand
AGAAGCTTCGCTGAAATTGATCAGAACCGGTTTTATTATCAAAAAGACCGGAACCATCAAGTGGACCGGACATGAATCCTCTCTCAATCGGACCGGAAAGGAACCCTCTTTCTAAAGGACCCGAACCGGGTACAATCGGACCGGAGCTTCTCGGAATCGGTTGCAAGGGAATCGAAGCAAACGACGTCGTGCTCTCAAACGCTGCAGCTCGATCGATGTGTCCGTAAGGATCGTAAAGAGAAGTAGAGAGTGGTGTTGCAGCGTTTGCGCTCACGGAAGCACCTGAGATTGTGCGAAATGTCGTCGTTTCTTCCTCTGAGTGAACTTTTGAAGATGAAATTCGGGTCGGGTCGGGTCGTACGTAACAGAAAGAGTGACCTAAACCTTCGTCTAGAGGATCTGGTTCGAAAATTGATACTTGGTTTTTTTTCCTGTGACTTTCCTCGTTGCCGGTAAAACATATACTCAGCTTAGCGATTCCGTTACCCATCTGAAGAAACCAATATCTTTTTTTCTTTTGGAGATTGAAATACTCAAATTCAAGGAACGTGTTTGTTTAGAGTAGAATCGAAAATTGTTCATCCATGGTAGAGAAGAAATTGAAGAGACAGAGAGGTTGAAAAAGAAGATGAGATGAGAGAGAGAGAGAGAGAGAGAGAGAGAGTTGACTTCTGTGTAGCAAAAATGATTTTTTGAGTGGAAATTCTGAAGGAAAGAGAATATAAGAAAGAGAAATATTACATTATTATTTGGTTTTGTGTATTTAATCTGAAAAGAAAATAAAATGAAATGACGACGTGCAGGGGACGCGCTTAGGTTACGCGAGTGAACAGTAAGACACATTTAAAAACACCCTGAGTTCAAAAACTCCAACCCTTGCCTTAGGCCACGAGTCAACCGTCTTCTTGGTCAAGAGGGCTCGCTCACGTTATAAATTTATAAAGATTACGAACTTTCCACTTTCCTTTTTCTCAAATTTTAATTTGTATCTCGTCAGAATTTTGAAGAAATGTGAATAAATCTTGGTTTAAAACCGTACATTGAGAATCCTTAGTTTCGTCGTTTGACTATAATTTGTTCTGAATTCGAGTTTTTTTATATTGTAAAAGTTGTTCAGTAAATAAACTATCACATTAAAATACACAATAATAATTTTCTAGATAAAATAACATATATTTTAAGAAACATTATATTATTTTATTATATATAAAATTTATATTACAAAAGCCGTGTATTAGATTTTTCATTTAATAAATGTATTTCGTCGTTAATCAAAACCATACAGAAAATTTCTCAGTTTCTTTTTACCAACTACAAAAAATTTCAAAGGTATGATGTGTAATAGTAACAAAAATTAAACTATTAAATTTTCCTTCATGCCTATGTCTTAAATTTTTATATCGATAATCTAAAAACAATAAAATAAAAGGTGATTAGCTAAGGTGAAAGTAAGTGTTAATTATTTAAGTAAACCAAATGTTTGAAAATTATTATAATAGCTTTTTTAATTTTATATATACTATTTGGTTATTTCCTAATGAATAAAAAACAACATATTTACGAAAATGTCATTCATGAAATTTGCCATGTAAGCGATCAACTCTATCACACTAACAGAGTGCAACGTAGTAGAGTTACATTGTGCTTAGTAGAGTTGACATGAATTAGAAGTTGTGTATAGTAGAGTTAGAATTCCAGCGTAGTAGAGTTGATTTTCGTGCTTTAATCAACTCTACCACACTAACAGAGTGCAACGTAGTAGAATTAAAGTGTGCTTAGTATAGTTGACATGAATGAAAAATTGTGTATAGTAGAGTTAGAATTACAGCGTAGTAGAGTTGATTTTTGTGCTTTGATAAACTCTACCACACTAACGGAGTGCAACGTAGTAGAGTTAAATTGTGTTTAGTAGAGTAGCATGAATAAAAAGTTGAGTATAGTAGAGTTAGAATTCCAATGTAGTAGAGTTGATTTTCGCGCTTTAATCAACTCTACTACACTAGTAGAGTATAGTTTAAGTGCGTGTAATATAGTTGTGTTGTGATAAAAATTCGTGCATGATAGAGTTAAAAAGCTTTACTAGTGATGGAGTTAAAGTGTGTTTAGTAGAGTTACTAACCTTTGTAATAGAGTTGATTTTGAAAACCTAGCCTACGTCCGTAGTAGAGCTTAATTACGAATTTACCCCTCAATTATTAGCTCATTTGCCGCGCACCTAACTGATTCCTCCATAAGTGATGTCATTGTAGCTTTCTTGAAGCTCATTTGCTTCTTCGAAGGTCCTTCATTGTACTGCTTCTTCCAAGCTCCTTTGATTTTTCCAGTTTGGATCTATGGATCAGATCATTTTGGTTTGTGGGATTTGGAGTTTTAAAGAAAGTCGATGGATTTTTTCGGTGGACCAGTCCTATGGGTGTCAGATCATAGGCATTGGCGAGGATTTAAGGCTCAATGAATTTTTGGAGATGGTTTATGCCGATTTTGGTTTGGATGAACAATGTCATGAGGTAAAACTAAGATGCATGCCAAATGTAGTCATTCATTCACTACCACAAGATACTCCCCCTGTAATTGTAAGTAACGAAAGACAATTGCAAGTGTTTGTGCAACAATTTCGTAAAGAAGCAATGCGTCTATGTGTCGAAATTTTCACTAGATCTCATTTTTCATTGGAGTTTCCTTGAAAAATGTCACTGTAGTAACGGTAAAGGTAATGGTGACGAGAAATTCCATTGTAAGTGGAAGAACAATGATGTCTCGTATAATAGAGTTGACCCTTGGTGTAGTAGAGTTGATCCTTCGTCTAGTCGAGCTAGCCCTTTTAGTAGAATTGATCAAAAGTATGGTGTAGTTGATCCGATGTTTAGTAAAGGTGGACCAAAGAATGAGCGTATACCAGAAAATGTGAAACACGAAACTGAACATGTTGAGGACGAAGATGTGGAATTCATATTCGACTATTGCGATGATATGGATGGCGCAAGTTCGGATGATGAAGATTATATCAATGTTCGTAGAAAATTGAAGGAAGAAGAGAAGAAAAACCTCTCGGAGAAAGCAAGGGGGTTGGATTTGAATGTTGAGTATGTGGATATAGAAATGTCAGCATTAGCATTGGTTGTTGGGCAACGATACTCATCAAATAAAGAACTCATGACGAGGCTAAAGATTCTTTTTGTCTTACAGAGGTTTGACTTTGATATTGTTGCTTCATCAAAGACAGTGTTGGATGTGGAATATTGGGTACCAAACTGTTAGTGGAGAGTTTGAGCTTCATCTGTCGACGATGGTGGTTGTTTCTTTGTCCGGAAGTATAGGGGAGAACATAGTTGTTCTGTTACAGAGAAATCAGGTCGTGCACGATAAGCATCTACGGAAGTCTTAGGAAGGTTATACATGGAATTCGTAGGTGGAATTGCGCGATCTGTTCTTCCTCGACACGTTGTTGATTCAGTGAACAAGCGATTCGATCTAAAGGTACAAACTTAATTTTACGCCATGGTGGAGTTAATCTTCCTTGTAGTAGAGTTAAATGTCGGTATAGTGGAGTTAATGTGGAAGTAGTAGATTTAGACTCCGATTTGGTATGGTGGAGTTAATTTTTACGTGGTAGAGTTAATGTGAAATTAGTAGATTTAAGCGCCTTGTAGTATAGTTAAATTCCTCGTAGTAGAGTTAATATTCATTCGTAGTAGACTTGACGTCTTCATAACTACAATATATGCAGATGAAGTACTGGAACGCACACCGTACTCTAAGCCAAGCATGAGCTCTAGTTACAGGCAGTTCTAAAAGTAGTTTCCAAGAACTTATGTCGTACTTGTTTGCTAATAGAAGAGCAAATCGCGGAACCCTAATAAAGCTCGAAGTAGACGGGCAAGAGGGGTTTAAGTTTCTATTTAACACCTTCGATGCAAGTATTAGAGGTTTTCTGTACGTGAGGAAGGTTGTTGTTGTTGATGGTACATTTTTGCAAGGGAAGTATAAAGGTACTTTACTAACTGCTATCATGCAAGACGATAACTTCAACATATTTCCTATGCCTTTCAGTGTGGTTGATACAGAGAATGACGAATCTTGGGAATTGTTTTTTAGACAGCTCAACCATGTGATCCCTGATGACAGAGAACTTGTCATCATATCAGATAGGCACAAATCCATTGCTAAACTCATAAAGAATGTGTACCCACTTTCTTCTCGGGGTATTTGCACCTACCACCTACGTAAGAACATTTTGTCAAAATTTAGAGCTGGCGAGTCCTTTAAGTTGTTCAAGAAAGCTGCCACTGCTTTTAGGGTTGATGAGTTCAACACTATACTTGCTCAGATTTAGGCGTTAGATCCAAAACTTAATGCGTACTTGATAAAAGTTGACCTGCGGGTGTGGAGTTGAGTTTACTTTCCTGAAAACAGATACAATTTCATTATGTCGAACATTGCAGAATCAATCAACCATGCATTATCAATGGAAAAATCTTTCCCTATTGTGCAGCTTGTAGATGCAATTAGGGCGATGTTAACACGTTGATTCGCGAAAAGGAAGATGAATGTCACTCTCACGTCTACTGTTCTAACATCTGTTGAGAAGCTCCTAAAGGTAGAGTTAACACTCGTGTAGTAGTGTTAGCACTTCCGTTTATCCATTCGTAGTAGAGTTAACACTACCTTTAGTAGAGTTAGTTCCTTTATAGTATAGTTAACACTGCCTTTAGTACAATTAGTTATTTCATAGTAGAGTTAACATCTTATTTGTTAAATGACATAAAAGAGTCGATGAAGCTAGACAGTACAATGTGTTGGACATAGACGAACACCAGGTTGTTGTTACACGATCTGAATCTTCTCATTTAGTCAATTTGACTGAGAAGACTTGTTCCTGCAAGCGGTATAACGTCAAAAAAATTCCTTGTGCATGTCATTGCCGTTGTTGAGGCTTGGAGAAGGCCGACAATCAAACTTACGCATCCATATTATCACACGACCTTCCTGTACAACGCATTCTCTGGTAGTATCTTTCCTAGAGATGCTGTTCTCGTTCCGTTGTATGTGAGCCGTAAGGTGTGTAATCCACCACACGTGCGTCAACAACCAGGGAGGCCAAAGAAATCGAGGATAAAGAGTTGCTTTGAGTGTTCACAACCTGCTAAACGTCCAAGAAAAGTTTCAGCTTGTTATAAATGTAAGCAACTAGGTCACAATGCCCGTACATGTCGTGAAAGCATTCATTCTTGAATAGTAGAGTTAACTCTTGTAAAAGACTCCGTACTTATTTAGTAGAGTAATATTGTTGTGGCAGAGTTAATTCTTCTATGGTAGAGTTAGATCACCTATGGTCTTTAGAATGGTAGAGTTAATTCTTATGTGGTAGAGTTAGATCACCTATGGTCTTTCGATTGGTAGAGTTAATTCTTCTGTGGTAGAGTTTAATCACCTATGGTCTTTCGATTGGTAGAGTTAGTTCTTCTGTGGTATAGTCTTCGAATGGTAGAGTTAATTTGTTGTTAATAACCTATATATTCATATAAATACTATCAAAGGACCAAAACCAAGTAATATTGGTCCTTCAAGAGTATAAAAGATCGTTTTTTGCGAAAAAATGTTTTAAGAAACATGTACGACTATACAAATATACTACTTTAAGACTATACAAATCTGCAAAGCAACTACTCTAAGACTATACATAGACTATACAAATCTACCAATCAAGCAAGAGGTCTTGGGATGTTGTGATGAGGGCGTTCTTATCACACAATTTTGCGGGTCCTGGATCACTGTAAACAATTGTCTCTTTTACCAGAAGTTCTTCTCTTAATTCAATGGCGTATTTCAGCCAAGAGAAGCCGATGTACTCGTCAGTAAAACCTTCAAAGTTGCATCGATGGCCAAACACTCAATCATCTTGAGAGCGTACACGCCATAGTTGCTTGACTGTTTATTATGTGGTACGCCCTTAAGAACACGCGAAATCTTATATTGAGCCGCGCTATTATCTCTACTAGTACTCTATTATTTATACTAGTACTCTATATGAACTCTACTACAACAAACTTAACTCTACCATACATTTATTATTGAACTCTACTATACTTGAACTTACATTATCGTGTAGTCAGCCATATTAAGGGATAGGCCACTTCTGATGTGGGGCGATCAAGCGGAGATAGAAATCCGCAATTGGACTCGGGCTCCTGTCGACCATAATGTCCCTACCGAAATTAACAAATTTGTAAATAATCGACGAATTTGAATGCAACATATCACATAGTCACCTTGTCAAAGGGAAATAGATACTTACAATTCATGCAACACATAGTCGTGTAGTCGAAGTATTTTTATTTTAAGAATCGGCCCAAAAGGATCATAGACATGAGGATAACTCCACCATAATTGTAAATCAACTCTACTATACGGTAAAAGAACTCTACTATACTTGAAAATGAACTCCACTATAAGGTAAATGAACTTTACTATATGGTAAATGAATTCTACCATACGAGTAAATGAACTCTACTACATTTGAAATGAACTCCACTACCTTTGAAATGAACTTTATCATACTGTAAATGTACTCTACCTGATTCGCAGCGAGTACTCGTGCCCGAGTCTCTTTCGGTAACACGTCTTCCATACAGACTAACTCCCCCTGTGTTTGTTTATCCTCTTCAGGAGAATCCACCAGGTTTATGAGGCCAAGCTATGACATTCCTGGCTTCAATTTTTTCTCATCGTAAGGTACCTTGTCAAGAGCTTATTCTTTTGACAGTTCTTCACTCTATGGATTCCTTACAACTCGTGATAACACGCTGAGAGGGTCGGATGTCTCATGACTCTTAATAACCCATTTATTCTATAAAAATATGAAAAAATGTCAACTCTATTAAACAGAACTATCAACTCTACTAATAAGACTTATTAAACACGAGTTTACATGGTTGGGTGGGATGGTATATTTGGTGCTGGCTTGGGACATTTGGGTGTTATCGAGGAGAGAATTTGCATTTGTTGGTGTTGTTGTTGGCTTAATTGTATTACGCACAACACATGAAATGCACTTGGTCTTTTCTTCGAGTTCGAGTCCACCAGGCTAGGTTGCTCCCAAAGAGGTGTCCGCGAAGAGTAACTCTATTATGTTACCTTGATAGTTGGTAGAGTTGCTAATAGTGATAGAGTTCATTTTTATGGTTTGGTAGACATGTATTGATTACACATATCTCCGACCAAACCATATATAAGCTCTACCAAAGTCAACCTAAAATTTTATGTTTATATGATGTTTGTACAAATATGTATGTAATGTTAATAATTCAATGTTTGTACATAGAGTAAATCAATCAGAGTAAGTCTCATTCAAATATAGTCTTATGTACCGATTTAAGATCCACATCGCCTTCTATGCCTTCTTTGCGATTCATAGGTTCAGGAGTTCGATGTTGTGGAGTTGTCTGACCTCCACCCTCATCCCCATTCTCAGCTTTTTTGTTCTCCAGACTATAAACATGTGGTTGCGCCATGGTCTCCTCCAGCCTAACAATCCTCTCAAGCATGGCTGTATTGTCTGAGGTGTTACGCTCCAAACTAAACACACGGTCAGCAAGCATGGACATATATGTCCTGGTTTCCAACTTAGTCTCCTTCAGACGATATAGATGATCAGCAAATATGTTGTGATCGTGTCTCATCCATTCGAAGGCTTTGGTCAAACCTCTAAGAGTGTCAAACAATGCACTTGACTCATCTGCCTTCTGCTTTTTCTTTTTAACGATTCTCACCACATCCTTCAAGGTAGTGGAGTTATCCACATCTTTAATCTGTCTCTTCTCTTATTTCTTGTGTTTTTTCTCCTCGACCTTTTGGTTTTTCTCTTTATATTCGACATATTCCTTCTGTTTTTACTCTCTTTGTCTTTCTTCACCTGCTCATTTGAATGAGCACAACGCTTGCTCATCCTCTCCTCGACATAATCATCTGCCTTCCTCTTAGTACTTATGTCCTAGACGAATTCATCTAGACTGGAGGCAAGTATGTCTCCAAGCATGGTGTCCACTTTGGGATCTGCAATATCGTGTGGCCATAAAGGCATTATCTCCAGAGGTTGTGTAGTCAGCTGCTTAAGAAGTACCTGGTAGACGAGAAGATGTAATTTATTAAATACACATGAACTCTATTAAACTAGCAATCAAATCTACTACACATAAATGAACTCCACTAAACTGTCAAAATAACTCTACTAAACATAAATGAACTCTACTACACATAAATGAACTCTACTACACGTAAATGAACTCTACTCCACATAAATGAACTCTACTACACGTAAATGAACTCTACTAAACTGAACTTTACTGCACTGAACTCTAGTAGAGTAAATCAACTCCACTGTACTTGAAAATGAACTCTACAATACGGTAAATGAACTCTACTATACATAAATGAACTCTATCAATCACCTAAACCAACTATACTACGATAGCAATTTACCTTTCCATCCTCCGTGTTTTGTTTCTCCAACTTCACAATTTCCTCGGGTTCAATGGCTTGTTTTTTTATTGGTCTCCATCGTAGAATGGGGACGTCACCTTCTCTTTGATCCCCAAATGTTTCAACTAATAAGGGAGATAGACTCAAATGCTCATATGAGAAGTGAGTGCACAAACCCATGTAGAGTGTAAGCTGTACTTCCCCATGGATGCCTCTCGAACTTCTCAAAATCTACAACCAACTTCGCATAACTAAAAAGAATCCTACTATTTATGTGACAACCATAAATCCCTACATGCAACACCACTAGAAATCCTACCATCTTCCTCTTCTCGAAATACCACCCTCTACATCTCCCCAACACGACTTTCAACTCTACCCATGTAGGGCCTTCACCAACCCCTAAACCCATTTCTTTCCAAAGCTCTCCGCGGGCAACATCTGCCACATTAGAAGACTCCTCGAAGTTATCGCAATTAAGCTGCATCGTGTAGAGAAAACCTCGTAGGTCGAGATCCAAACAACACCCACATCTCATACTTCTTCTTAATCACTAGTTGATGCATCAACAACACTGTATATGCCTCCATGTAAACGTGTAGTCCGAGTCTGCGAGCTTCAGAAAAACACCTAGACAAGAGTTCTCCTTTATGTCTACGTAAGCATCCTCACCAATACCCTTGATCATATTACTGATGTGTTTAAGACTGCAGTAATGGTTAATGCTTTGGTTCTTCATATCGGTAGATCGTGTCTGAAAAGCTTCTCCGGATACTTCTTCTCAGCCATATCTAAAGATAAAGATAAACAATAAACATTAAAAACTCAACTCCATTACACACAGATAAACTCTACTACACTAAAACATATCTCCACAAAAATCATCGTAATCTGCAATCCAACTCTACTACACATAACTCAACTCTACCAAACGTCAGACTAACTCTACTACATGGAATCCAACTCTACCACACTACAACCTAACTCTACCACACTACAAGCCAACTCAACCACACTACAACCTAACTCTACCAAACGTCAAACTAACTCCACTACACGGAATCCAACTCTACCACACTACAACCCAACTCTACTCTACCACAATACAACCTAACTCTACCAAACGTCAAACTAACTCTACTACACTACAACCTATCTCTACCAAACGTCAGACTAACTCTACTACACGCAATCCAACTCTACCACACTACAACTTAACTCTACCAAACGTCAGACTAACTCTACTACACTACAATCTACCTCTACCAAACGTCAGACTAGCTCTACTACACTACAACCTACCTCTACCAAACGTCAGACTAACTCAACTACACTAAGCTTATCTCTACTACACTTCACCCTTACTCTACTACACTAAGTCTATCTATACTACACTTCACCCTTACCCTCACAACTAGTTACTAACTATATCACATTGGCTCAGACCCGAGAAAAACTATACTTGACAAACATAGAAGAAGAAGATGAAGAACAAAAACCCAAATGTCGGGAAATCGAGAAACCTAAATGTCGCGAAATTGAAAAACCCAATGTCTACGTAAACGACAAACCCAAATGTTGCCGCGAAAAAGAAGAAAAAGAAGAAGAGGAGAAGAAGAAGAAGACAACGAGTAAGAAGAAAACAACGAAGAAGACAATGAGTAAGACGACGAAGAAGATGAGTAAGACGACGAAGAAAAGAAAGAGAGGTTAACAACGATTATTTTTCTTTTGTTTTGCCAAATTAACTAGAGAAGAAGAAATCATAAGAAGAAAAATTACATTTTTGTTTCAAAGGTATAATCGTAATTACACCTTTTACTTTTTTTTAGAACAAAAACTGTTTTGGTAATTAAACCATAATTTTGTTTTATTTGAGCAATTCTTTCTAAAATAAAATTAAATAAAAATGAAAATTTTAAGATGGTTCACATACGGTAAACAGCGCATGGGGTTAAAACTGAACTGTGGACCATCTTAGGTATTATTATCAGTTCGAAAATGAGTAAAATTAACAAAGGCCAATTAAGGAAATAAATAGATCTTGGGTATTTCATTTAGACTATTTTCTTTCTATAATTTTAAAAATTTAAAAGTCAAAATAAGCACAGTTTCTTCAAACAAATCCTTTTTTTTACAAAATTTATACATCATTGGAAGTTGTGCCTTCGATCATCGTTGGATCACGTGATGGTTTGAGAGTTTGACACGTGTTTGATTATCATTATAACATATGAATTCTCGTCAACTCTCATGATGCCTCTTCACCTTTAAACCATCACTCACTTTCTCCTACGTCATAAATATCAATTTTGGACATTTTTTTTACTTTTAAGTTTTATCATGCACTCCTTCAGTTAATGCTAATCTTTTTTGTGATTTATATTATTTTAAGTCTAATGTTTGTTTTCATTTTCTAGAGTTGGTGGTAGTTTATTTTATATCTTGTGGTTGGACGTTGTGATAATTACTATTCTAAATCACACCAACAGGTTTCAATTGCGGAAATCATTTCTTTTTGTTTACGATTTGATTGAAAGTAGACCAAAATGAAAAAAAAAAGTTTTTTTTTATCATATTACATTTGCATAGTACCAGACTTTTATTTACATCAACATATATTACAAGTTTTTCATATGGAATTTAAGGTACAAATATGCGATTCTTATTATGAAAACATACTATTACTGCCTACGTAAATTTTTAGTATATATTGAGTCTTCTTATACAAGAGGAGTATGTTACATGCTAAGAATATTTAATATGAATATATGTAAATTTCTGGATGAATTTGATGTGCCCATGAGTTTCCATAATTCGTATTGATTATTTGTCATGAACTCTTTACATATAATATCCCAAAAAAATTGTATAGATATATTAAATTAATATTTTAGACATAATTTTTTCACAATGTAGTTTTTTTTTTGTCAACGCCAAATTATATTGGCTTATAACAGGCCGACCCAATAGCCAACTACTTTGGAACTCGATTCCTGGTTGTGCAAATAAACTGGCTTAAATGGACTTACCGCCGGCCACTAGGTTAAGAGCCATTTGCCA
>JAKUCM010006942.1:0-13576 GCA_023374145.1 Lepidium sativum | reverse complement strand
TGACTTCTCTTGGACTTGTAGAAGGCTCAAAGTGGTTTGGACTTGACAAATATAAAGTCTAATGGATTTCTTATGTTGTTTTTTGTCCAAAAGGCCTTGAATAAATCCACAAATGCTCTCTTTGATTTGTTTAGCCCGTGATCTTGTAATTGGACCGACTGGAATCTCCAAATCTCTCTCGTGATCTTCATTGCTTAGTTCCAAGTTCTCCTTAGCTTCCTAGCTGCTTTCCATGATCATATCATAAGCTCTATGGAAAAATTAGGCATTCAAATGCAGAGAGCAATTTTTGTGCTTATTGGTTCGATTGGGTCTTGATGTTGGGCTGATGGGCTTATGTTTTGGATCAAGCCAAGACCAAAGTTCATAAGTCTTAAACATTCTTCTCTTGTCTTTTGGCCCTATAAGAAAGGACATTTTTTCTTATGAAAAGGGTAAAGTCAACATTTGCTTTTGGATTGGTATTAGAGGTTAACATCAAGATCAAAAAGAGTAATGCTGACAGGAGATTAGTACATTTGTGGAAGAGCTTAATATGAGAAAGAGTGGACTTGGTCTTACATTCTTATTGATAAGAAGGGAAGAAAGATGAACATACCTTAGTATGAGGTTTATGAGATTAGAGAGAGAGAGTGAGGGGCATCTTCTTCTTTTCTCGGTGAAACATATAGACTCTAAGGGGATCTCTTGTTATCATCTTGTAAGGGGAGTGTGTAAGGGGTTGAAAACTCAAGGTGTTTGAAGCTTTTTCGGGTATCTCCGGTGAGACGTACCAAGATCGGTTTTAATCTTGGGAACTCATTAATCCCTTGTGTCTCTCACTTGTTTTAGTTTTTGCAAACAACATACAAAGACACCAAGTTAGTAAGCAAAAAAATCCACATATAAGATAGGGATCAAAAGCTAAAAAAGCTAACAGTGGTATCAGAGGTTCGATAACAAGGATTCAAATCTGTCTTATAAGAAGTTGCGGCTAAGAGGTATTCTACAAAGGTTGTCTATATCTTATCTCTAAATATATCAAATGGAACCCACACAAGGAATGTTCGAAGTTGAGAAATTCGATGGGGAAGGCGACTTTGCTCTCTGGAAAGATAGAGTGTTGGCTCAGCTAGAGATTTTAGGCCTAGGAAATGTTATTCATGCTTCAGCAGACTCAGAAGCTGAAACTGAAGATGAAGCTGATCCTAAGACAGTAACTCCAGTAGAGTTAAAGAAGAGGGCAAAGCTAGTGAAAACTTAAGGATAGGAAGGTCAGAAACTTGCTAACTTCCAGTATAACAGACATTGTGCTGCGTAAGATCATAAAGGAGAAGACAGCTCAAGGTCTATGGACCGCTCTGGAAGAGATCTACCAAGTTAAATCAATGCCACATCGATTGGACTTGAAATAGAGGTTCTACAGTTTCAAAATGAAAGAAGACAATAATCTAGATGCAAACTTAGATGTGTTCAATAAATTGTTATAAGAGCTTTCTAGTTTGGGAGTTAAACTGGAGGATGAACACCAAGCAGCAATACTATTGAACAGTCTACCAAAAAGGTTTGAAAAACTCGTTCACACTTTGAAGTACAGCCCAGGAAAGAGAAAGCTATGAAGCTTCTAGTGAGTTATGATGTACTGGATGCTAAAGAAGTTTCAAATCTAAATGGATGTGAACATTATATCATGGGAAAATCATATAAGCTGTCATTTGGAACGGGAAAACATACATCTAAGGGGATTCTAGGGTATGTTCATTCTGACTTATGGGGTTTACCAAATGTAACACCGAGTTTAGCTAAAGCTCAATACTACATATCATACATTGATGATTTCTCAAGGAAAGTCTAGGTATATTTCCTAAAGACCAAAGATGAGGCTCTATCAAAGTTCATGGAATGGAAATCACTTGTGGAAAATCAGAGTGGGAAAAAAGTTAAAACACTAAGAACAAATAATGGCTTAAATTACTGCAACATAAACTTTGATGATTTCTGCAAAAAAAAAAATGGAATTCAAAGGCACAAAACATGTCCTTAAACCCCTAAACAAAACGGAGTAGCTGAGAGGTTGAATCGGACTATACTAGGAAAAGTAAGGAGTTTGTTAAGTGAAACTGGTTTAGAAGAAGCATTTTGGGCAGAGACATTAGCTATTGTGGTGTATTTGATCAACAGAATGCCCTCTACACCACTAAGTCACATGATTCCTGAAGAAGTGTGGTCTGGGAGAAAACCAGAGTATGAACATATCAAAAGGTTTGGATGTTTGATCTATTATCACGTGGATTTAGGAAAATTGAAACCTAGAGCCAAGTAAGGAATTTTGATGGGTTATCTGCAGGGTGTTAAAGGATACATGATTTGGAGCATTGAAGACAGAAAGTGTTTCACAAGCAGAAATGTCATATTCTGTGAAGATATCATCTACAAGGATGTGAAGAGTATGACAAAAGATGAAACATAAATGTCTAAGCAGAAGGGGAAGAGAGTTTCCTTTATTCTTCCGAATGAGGCTACTGAAGAAAAGGTTGAAGAATCTGGATCAGAAGGTTTTCAAACTCAAGGTGGAGTTTCTACATTTTCTAGTTCATAACAAGAAATGTATGAAGAATTAGAGAATGAGTTTTCTAGTTTGGAAAATACTTCCTTAGATGGGTATCTACTAGCCAGAGACATGAAAAGAAGAGCTCCTGCTAAATTGCCTAGTAGATTTAATGATTGTGATATGTCTGCTTATGCTTTGAATATGGCTCATGACATTGATGATGATGAACCTAAGAGCTATCAAGAAGCAATAAGTAGAAAATATAGAGCACAATGGAAGTTAACTGAAAGGCCTCAAAAACAAAGAATCATTGGGTGCAAATGGATATTCAAGTTCAAGCCTACAATACCTAATGTAGAAGACCCCTAGATTCAAGGCACGTTTGGTGGCTAAAGGGTTCTCACAATTGGAAGGTATTGACTATCACGAAATATTCTCACCTGTGGTCAAGCATGTTACTATTCGAATAGTCATGTCTTTGGTGGTCTATGGGGATTTTAACTTGAACAAATGGATGTAAAGACGACATTTTTGCATGGTGAATTAGAAAAAAGGATCATGATGTATCAGCCAGAGGGTTTTACTAAGGGAGATGAAGTATGTTTGTTACAAAAGTCTATTTACGGTCTCAAGCAGTCATCTAGAAAGTGGAACATAAGGTTTCATACATTCATCACAAAAAAGGGCTACACTAGAAGCAAGAACGATCCTTGTGTGTATTTTAAGGAATGTGAAGGGAATGTCTTGATGATGTGCTACTGTCATCTAAGAGTATGGCTGAGATTCAGAAGCTTAAGGATTTAATGAGCAGTGAGTTCGAGATGAAAGACTTAGGTGCAACAAGACGTATACTAGGAATTGACATTATACGAGACAAAAAAGCCAATAGTCTACAATTGTCTCAATAGGTCTACATTGAAAAGGTACTTAAGAGTTTTGCAATGACGAATGCTAAAGCTGTTCTAACTCCCATAGGAACACAACTAAAACTCTCAAGTACAAGACAAGAAAATAAGGCAGAAGCAGAAGTTGAGATGGAGAACTTACCTTATTGCAGTATTGTTGGTAGCATAATGTACGCTATGGTGAGCACTCGTCCATACATTGCTCACGCAGTCGGGCTCGTCAGCAGGTTCATGAGTGCACCTTGCAAAGAACATTGGAAAGCTGTAAATATGTCTCTCAGATATATAAAAGGCATTAAAGAATATGCTCTCACGTTCACAAAATCAGACAAATTCGAAGTCAGAGGGTTTTGTGATAGCGATTATGCTGCGGATTTAGATAAAAGACATTCAACTACACGCTACGTTTTTCAAGTGGGAACTAATATTGTAAATTGGAGATCATGTTTACAGCAAACAATGGCGTTATCTACTACAAAAAGCATAATATATTGCTATGGCGGAATCAACAAAAGAGGTTATATGGTTAAGATCGATTACCTCGGAGCTCGGATTTCCACAAGATGTCGTAAGGCTTTACAGTGACTCCCAAAGTGCGATCTTTCTGGTGAAGAATCACATGTTCCATGAAAGGAAGAAACATATACAGATACGATATCATTTCATCTGAGATGTAACTGAGAAATGTCTGATTGAGGTGTTGAAGATCGGAACAGAGGAGAATCCAACATACATTTTTACGAAATTCGTTGGAACGAAGAAGTTTGAAGAAGTGTTGAAGCATCTGAGGATTCTCAGATGCTAATCCAGTCAATTTCAGGACTGGTGGTGATTTGCATGCGACAGGGAGAGATGTCGTATGTGGGAGAAAGGTAATCGTTTCTCCATCGGAGAAGAGAGTGTTTGGATATCAACACAAGACTAATCGAGGTGGAGTATATTGGTTCGATTGGGTTTTGATGTTGGGCTGATGGGCTTACGTTTTTGATCAAGCCAAGACCAAAGTCCATAAGTCTTAAACACTCTTCTCTTGTCTTTTGGCCCTATAAGAAAGAACATTTTTCTTATGAGAAGGGTGAAGTCAACATATGCTTTTGGATTAGTCTTCGGGGTTAACATCAAGATCAAAAGGAGTAATGCTGACAGGAGATTAGTACATTTGTGGAAGAGCTTAATATGGAAAAGAGTGGATTTGGTATTACATTCTTATTGATAAGAAGGGAAGAAAGATGAGCATACCTTAGTATGAGGTTTATGTGATCAGAGAGAGAGTGAGGGACATCTTCTTCTTTTCTCGGTAGAACATAGACTCTAAGGGGATCTCTTGTTATCATCTTGTAAGGGGAGTGTATAAGGGGTTAAAAACTCAAGGTGTTTGAAGCTTTTCCGGATATCTCCGGTGAGACGTACCAAGATCGGTTTTGATCTTGGGAGCTCATTAATCCCTTGTGTCTCTCACTTGTTTTAGTTTCTGCGAACAACATACAAAGACACCAAGTTAGTAAGCAACAAATCCACATATAAGATAGGGATCGAAAGCTAAAAAAGCTAACAGTTGTTCTTATACGCTCTGTTCCTCTTTCGATCATTTGGGCTAACACAGAACATATTCTTGTTCTAATCCATCAAGACAAGTCCATATCAAGTGTTGCTGGCTCATACGCAAGATATATGATACCTAGTCTCTTTGTCTACGGATTACTTCAATGTATCAACAGGTTCTTGCAAGCACAGAACAATGAATTCCCTGTCTTTGTCTGTTCTGGATTCACCACTCTTCTTAACTTGCTTCTCTTTTGGTTGTTTGTCTTGAAGACTAGTTTAGGATACAGAGGAGCTGCTCTCGCTATATCGGTTTCTTACTGGTTTAATGTCATTCTCCTCTCGTGTTATTTCAGGTTTTCTCCTTCTTGTTCCCATACTTGGACTGGATTTTCAAAGGAGGCTATCCAAGATATTTATAATTTTTCTAAGATTGCTTTTCCTTCAGCAGTCATGGTTTGGTAAGTGATCAGACATATAATATATGCATTGCTCAGGTTTTGTCTCTGGATCTAATCGACTCTGTTTGAAACATGTTTGAAACAGTTTGGAATTGTGGTCCTTTGAGCTTCTTGTTCTTGCCTTAGGGCTTCTTTCTAATCCGGTTGTTGAAACTTCAGTGCTTTCAGTCTGGTTGGAATTCAGTTATCGTTTATCTTATGTTGCTAAGTGTTTACACTTGTTTGTCATACTTGACCAACTCAATGTCTGCAACTTTTCAGTCAAAATACTTCACTATTGTTAGTGATATGTTTTTCGTTCTCTATTGTTAGTGAACGTAAGACGTAGGAAACAGCCGTCCCCGTGCTTCCTAAGTTTGAATCGGTGGAGGAACATCTCTGAGATTTTTGGTGCCATGAACCAGAGCCTCAAGAGTTTGTGAATCCTGTTGCTTCTCCGTTTCAGTTTCTTTTGCAACCCCTTGCCCATCCTGCAAAATGTTACCCATGTTTAGTTAATATCTACAAACAGCGAAAATACAGACTTGATAGACATCGATGTTCACAGTGAGTTTTACCTTGGACGTTGAACCGTGAGTAGAGCCTGATTCGGTACCTTTTTGTTTCTCCTTCCTGTGGGACAATGTTGTAACAAAACTAGTACTTAGCTTTGATATGATCTAAAGCATAGGCTGTGAGATTACATGTATCGGTTGATGAATCCTTACATCTTTGCCTTGTGCTCTGGAGTTTTCGGAGATTCTTTGCTTGCACCATGCGTAGAACCAGAGGATTTAATGTCCTGTTGATCAAGTCTATTTTCAAGATCATCAACTCTATGTTCCAACTGTAAACATGTCTTACATAGGTACTTTTAACGAGACGAAATTGAACTAGTTGCTAGAAGAAATTGAAGAGGAGTGACCTTTTCATAAGTAGCTCTTGCAAGTTTATCAACTGCACAGAGATGATGCAACAAATAAGACTTTTTCTACAAATTTCACCAAAAACATACCTTTACTGAGAGATTCACGAGAAGGTTACCTGGGCGAGAATCAGGGTCACGAATCTCGGTTAGTACTTGATAGACGGTTACCAATTTATCGGCCAAGTTAGTTAAGCTCTGGCCTCCTTTAATGACGGCGTTGGCATCAACAACCGCCATAGATATTCCCTTTGTGAATAGCAGTTCCCGAACATTCCGGGAATCGCTGCCGGAGCTCCGTCGCTAGGTGAAGAATTTGAAAGAGGATATTTCTTCACTATGTTACTCCTCATCGAGCTTGCATTGGAACCCAAGTTACGTGATTTGCAGATAATAAACCTAGTCGCAGCGTCACGTATTTTATTATATGTGTTATATCTATAATATTTAGTTATGTGTAAAATATCTATAATATTTTATTATTTCTGTTTACGTATTCAGCGCCTTAGCATGGCTATATATATGATCATCTATTTTATCGTGTACTACATTATCATATACTATATATATATATATATATAATACTAAGAGTAAAAGTTTATAACTCTCATTTCTTCTCATGTCTTCTCTACTCTTATATTGTGTCTTTCTTTTTGGTTGTTTTCACTTACTAAACAATCTAGTAGATACAATAATAATGTAATATATATTAAATTATTTTACAACACGTTATTAGCACGATACTCTCCTATATTAAAAAAATAAAATTTAATTTTTGTCAAATTTATTTTTATACTTTGTTATAGTGGGTGACTTGATCCTCGTACATATATGTTATTTAAGTTCAGAAAACAGTTATTAAAATGTTCCAGAAGACATTTACAAAATGTCTCAAATGAATAAAAAAATTTTAAATGCACTGAAAACATTTACAAAAGTGATCATGAAAAACGAAAAAATACTATAAATATATACGAAATATAAATTTGTTCATGAATAAAAAGATAAAAGAAAAAATAAATATATGATTGTCGAGAAGACAAATAATATATTTTAAATTATTGTTATCTTAATTTATCATAATTAATGCCTAATATATGATTACTTTTTTATATAATTTGATTGATTTATGATAATGTTAATACTGCTAAATATTAATTTTGATAATTTTTTTGGTTATATTTTCTAACGGTTATGAAAATAATAATATTCATATATACATATATATATATATATATATATTCTAACAGCTCTAATCATTATACGGCTACAAACAATTTTTTCATCTATAAATATACTCATTTTTCTCTCATCTCTTCACTCAAAAAATTTCTCCCTTATCTCAAAAAATTTTCTCTCCAAGAAAATCAGTTTATTTCTTTTGTGTTGTAAAAAATGTTTTGGATTATAATTTTTTTGCTTTGGTATACTTCTCTCTGTAATTTCCGGGTTTTTCGTTTGTGAATACACCCGCGCAGAATTTTAGATGAATATTGGTTTGCTTATGTGCTTTGTATCTCTTTGTAATTGCCTACTTGTTTCATATTTTTGTTTAATTATTATGTTCAGTTATAATAATATATAAAATTAAATGATAAAATTTATGATTATTATGGAGTAATCATGTCAAAGTTGGCTAAAATCGAGATCACTGCTCTGGATATATCCAAAAATAATTATATAAGATGGGCAGTTGCGGCAAATATGCACTTAAGAGGAAAAAAGCTTCTTGATACCATCGATAAGTCGAAAACGACTTCAACATAGCAAAAAAATAATACTATGATATTTTTTGTCCACCATATCCATGATAATTTAAAAGATGAATATATAACAAAATAAGATTCTACATAATCTTTGACAATCACTCAAAGATAGGTTTAATCACTAGAAATATGTGATCTTACTGAAAGCCAAATATGAGTGGTCAAACCTATGGGTTCAGAATAACAAAAGTGTAAGTGAATATAATTCCACTCTATTCAGATTTACTTCCAAGATAATGTTATGTGGAGAAAAGATAAGCGATTCTGATATGATAAAAAAAAAAACTCTCCAAACATTTCATCATGCAAATGTATTCCTGCAACAATAACGGGTTAATGGATACACAAAGTATTCAAAATTAATATAAGTTCTTCTTGTAGTTTAACAAAATAATGAACTTGCAACGCTACACCATCAATCTCGTCCTACTGTATCAGCATCATTACCAGAAGTGAATGTTACATCATCAAATAATAATAATTATGGGCGTGGACGCGGCTGAGGTAATAATTGTGGTCGTGGACGAGGAGGATATAGACGTGGACAAAAAAGAAAGTCTCTTTCGAATGATTTCAACAATGAAAGAAATAATAAAAGGTCAAAACGAAAGGAAGTTGGAAAAAGTCAACATGAGAAAAGTTGTTACATGTGTGGCATAAAAGGGAATTGGTCGCATACCTACCGTACACCAAAATATTTTGCTAATCTACACTAAAAATCACAAAAGAAAAAAAACATAAAGAAACCAATGATCTATGGCAACTCCGGACCTTCTTTTGATAATGAAGTTAGACCTTCTTTTGACCATGATGTAGAGCCACATTTTGATGGTATAAATAATGATACATATCTCGACGTGGTTGATTTCGCTGTTGATTCTATAGATATCAACGAAAGCCAAAAAGACTGAAATCTTCCTGAAGAAGAAAGTATGACATGATGTATAAATAGTTATGGTTGCATAATGTTGTTTCTGTCTTGCTTTTGTTTGTAAAATAGTTTGTGTTGTAATATAAATTTTGTTTTATTGAATTAACGCATCTTTTATGAATATTTTCAAATTAGATGATGTTGTAAATTCTAAAACAAGGATGGAGATATATGTCTTGCAGATAGTGTTATAACGCACACAATACTTGAAAGTAAAAATTATTTCTCTTCTTTCAAATGAACAATTTCGTCGGAAGTGTGAATATTTTATCCGAAAATGCAAAAATTATTATATGCTCCAGAACAACTTGTTTTTCAATGTCAAGAAGAACAAATTTGAGATAGATAATGCATTATATTCCCCCAAATTGTGTAGAAATTTGTTGAGTTTCAAAGATATTCGCAGAAATGGATATCACGTAGAAACCATGAATAAAATGACATTGAATATCTTTGATGCGTTAATCAATTCAGAAAAGAAATGTATATTGGAAAAGCTGCCAGCTTTATTCTCTCGAATGTATTTCAAAAAAATATATATGGCTGAATCATATGTTACAATAAACATGAAGTTTACATGTACATTCAAAATATGGCATGAACATTTAACGCATCCTGGTTCAATCATGATACGAAAGATTGTGGAAAATATAAATGGCCATTCGCTGAAAAACCAGAAGATTTTTCAAACTAAAGAATTTCCATGTGATGCTTGTTCTCTTGGAAAACTAATAACTCGGCCATCACCAACCAAAGTTAGGAATGAATCTCCGGTGTTTTTGAAAAGAATATATTGTAATATATGTGGGCCTATCCACCAACAATACTGGTCATTTAGATATTTTATGGTATTAATTGACACATCTAGTAGATAGTCACATGTGTGTTTATTAAGCACAAAAAATATGGTTTTCGCAAAATTTATTGCCCAAATAATCAGGTTGATGGCATAATTTCATGATTATACAATAAAGAAAGTAAGACTTGATAATGCTTGCGAATTCACTTCCCAAGCCTTCAATGACAATTGTATATCATTAGGAATAGATGTTGAACATCTAGTTCCGCATGTTCACACACGAAATGGCATTGTTGAGTGTCAGATCAAACAGTTACAAATTATTGCTAGACCGTTAATGATGAGAACAAAAATCCTAATTTCAATATGGGGTGATGCAATTTTTCATGTTACGACACTAATTCATATAAGACCAAGTACATATCATAAATACTCCTCATCATAATTAACATCTGGCCGCAAGCCAAATATATCCCATCTCTTTGATTTTGGATATGCGATTTATGTCCCTATAGCACCGCCACCAAGAACAAAAATGGGACCACAAAGGAGATCTGGGATATATATTGGGTATACATCACCAAATATAATTCGGTATTTGACCTCAAAACATGGTGATATGTTTACGGTATGCTTTGTCGAATGTCATTTTAATGAAGATAAATTTCCAGTGTTAGAGAGAGTAACTAAAGAAGCCCCAAAAGATATTATGTGGTACACAACATGGTTGTGGCACCTTGATCCTCTTACGAAACAACGTGAACTGGAAGTTCAGAAAATTGTGCACTTACAAAACATGGCAAATCAGATACCATATGCGTTCACCGATACAAAAAGGGTGACAAAATCATATATACCTGTTGTGAATGTTCCATTAAGAGTTATTGATCTCAAAGAACAAAATAATGGAAATATATCAAATGAGCTGAAGGTTCAGTGGAAAAGGAGGAGACCAATGGAATCAAAAGATAGATTTCCCCGAAAGGAAAAGTATTTCGGAGAAAAAAATAAAAAATGGTCCAGAAGAACCAAACTATATAGAGAAACGTCATAAAGAAAAAAATAAAGAAAAACATGAGATTTTCATCAACTATACCCAAAACGGAAATATTCAGGTTAGAAATAAAATAGAAGATGGTGAATTTTTTTCATTCTCTGTTTCAAAAGAAAATGATAAAAAGCGAAATTCATATCCAAATTCCATATTAAAATGCCATAAAAGGTCTGATTGGAAAAAGTGGAAAATGGTCATGACAACTGAATTAAACACCATCAATAAAAGAAAAGTTTTTGGATCAATTATCATAACTCCTGAACATGTAAAACTTCTCTGATATAAATAGGTCTTTGTTAGAAAAAGTAATGAGAAAAATGGGGTAACAAGGTATAAAGTCCGACTTGTTGTCCAAGGTTTTTCTCAAAGATTGAGAATTGATTGTGAAGAAACATATTCCCCGGTAATGGATACAATTACCTTTATATTTTTGATGAGCTTACCAGCATCTAAAATTCTGGAAATTCATCTAATGCATGTTGTGACATCATATATATATAGATCACTTGATAATATATATATATATATATATATGAAAATCCCAGAAATATTAAAGATGCTTGAAGCATTGAACTTAAAATCTAAGGAAATATGTTCAGTCAAATTACAACGATCACTTTATGGATTAAAGTGATGTAATTGCTTGAAACAATCGGGACGCATGTGGTATAGTCGCTTAAGTGGATATTTGTTGAGTGAAGGATATGCCAACAATATGATATGTCCTTGCGTATTTATCAAGAAATCTATATATGGGTTTTTGATCATTGTTGTATATGTTGATGACTTGAACATATTTGGAACTCATAAAGAGATTGATGAAACAATAACTTATATGAAGAAAGAGTTTGAAATGAAAGACCTTGGACTGACAAAAATTTGTCTTGAACTCCAGATCGAGCATCTTCAGAATGGAATTTTTGTACAGCAATCAAATTATACAAAAAATATCTTAAAACGCTTTTATATACATAAAGCGACTCCTTTGAGTATTTTAATGGTCAATAATCACTTAATATCGATAAAAATCAATTCCGACCTTGTGAAGATAACAAAAAGTTAGTAGGTACTAAAGTACCTTATGTGTGTGCTATTAATGGACTCATGTATCTTGCAAATGACACTAGAACAGATATAGAATTCACTACTAATCTGATTGCAAGATATAGTTCGTCCCCTACACGCAAAAACTGGAATAGAATAAAACATATATTTTGTTATCTCCAAGGAACAACTTGATATTGTTTTATAATAGAAATTATAGTATCGATTTATTTGCAGATGCTCGCTATTTTTCAGACCTACATAAAGCCCAATCGCAAACCATATGTGTTTTCACAATTGCAGGCGCTGCCATTTCTTGGCGTTCTCAAAAGCAAACTCTAGTTGCTACCTCCTCAAATCATGAATAAATAATTACACTTCATGAAACATGGTGAGAATGTGTATGGCTCAGATCTATGACTCAATAAATACAAGAGCAAGCTGAATGGTCGTATTTAAAAGCTAACAAAACTGTTTGAAGGCAATGATGCTTGTGTCGCATAAATTAAAGAAGTGAATATTCAGTATATTCGTTAAGCAGCCAATGCAGCATATCTTTTCACGAAAGCGTTTCCCACTAAAACATTAAAAAAATATGTTCATAGTATCGGAATGCGTCAATTATGAAACTTATGATATCTATCTTTTTAGGGAGAGATTACATCACTGTACTATTTTTCCCTCGTCATGGTTTTTATCTTGCTGGTTTTTCATGACAAGATTTTTAATGATACAGCACATAATATATAATTAATAATAGGTAATTAACGGAGTGTTATAAATAAGTATTATAATTACTTATATGTAAAATATTTATAATTTTATAATTTTTACGTACGTATTCATCGCTTTAGTATATATGTATTTATCTTATTGTATAATTCGCTATTATATACTACACATATAATAATACAAATAAAAACTTATCTCTCATTTCTTCTCATGTATTCTATAATCTTATATTACGTTTTTCTTTTGTTGTTTTTAGTTACTAAATAATCTGATAAATATAATAATAATATAATATATACATAAACTTATTTTATAACAACATGGCTTTAATGCAAGCCCACTATTATGTTTGAATGTTTGATATTGATCCCAATGAAATCATTGGTCTGCACAGCTTTTAAACCAGAACAAAAACTTTACATGGAAATTTCAATCAAACTAAAATTAAATATCAAAATTTTCAAAAAAATTGTTTATTTTTTCAATAAAATTTGATTTATAATCTAAGTTCAACTAATTTCCAAAATCTCATATACATATATAACAAAATGAAATTGAAATTTCTGATCGACTAAAAAAACCATATTTCCTGGAAATTAAGTTATGGTTTTTTTATTGAAAAAAACTGGATTCCTAAAATAATTAAATTGAGAGCATTTCGCAAGTGTGGATTTCTATTGGAAACTATAACTTTCTGTAATTCCAATTTAAACGATTTTGAAATAGTTCTGGACATTTAGTCTTTGGTTCCATTTGAATCGGTTCTTTCAGTTCCAAAAAATAGTAACCAATGGATAACAATAAAAATTTGGTTTGGTTCTGGTTATAGTTCTTTCGGTTCTTAAAATGTGATAAAAATGAGTACCTATTACAAAAAATACCCAAATACCCTAAAAGTAACCAAAATT
>JAKUCM010006941.1:0-11130 GCA_023374145.1 Lepidium sativum | reverse complement strand
TCTTTTCAGTCTGTAAGCAAGAATTTGTAGTCAGAAGACATGAACATTGAAGTTGCATTTTCCCAGTTGAAGGGATTTGTTTCTTTTTTCCCAAAACTATAGAGATAGTGGTTTTGAGAGTGCAAATCAGATGCTAAAGTAATTGCAGAGTCTATGGAAATTGAAGCCATATTTTCAACAAAGGAAAAAAGTGTTATCAAAAGAAAAATAAAAATTAGTGAAGAATCAGAGATAGTTGATGAAACTGTGAATTTATCTCCAGAAGAGAGTTTAGAATAAATTATTTCAACCAAGTCATGAATCAAGCTCTCTATTCTCTTAAGACAAGGTTTGAGCAATTTCAAAAGTATGAACAAACCTTTGGTTTCCTATTTGATTTAGAGAATCTGAAGTCAGCAAGTGATGATAACTTGAAGACATCTTGTACCAATCTTGAAGTATTTTTAAAACATGGAAATCATTCAGATGTTATAGGAGATGAGTTGTATTTTGAACTAACAGTTCCGAAAGATGTTTTGCCAGAGGAATGCAAGAAACCCGTTGAAGTGTTGAACTACTTGAAAGGAATGGAAGATTGTTATCTAAACTTATGGATTGCTTATCAGATTTTGTTGACGATTGCAGTTTCGGTTGCTTCAGCTGAAAGAAGTTTTTCAAAACTAAAGTTGATAAAGTCTTATTTGCGATCAACTATGTCACAAGAAAGACTAAATGGTTTAGCAATAATATCTATAGAAAGAGACCTAGTTAGAAATTTAGATTATGAGAATTTGGTAAAGAGTTTATTGAAATAGAAGGAAAAAAAATTATGTCTTAATCATTTGTATTTTTACATTTTGTTTTGGTTTATCAATATAATTTTTTTAATTATATTATATTTATATTATAAAGGGCCCCTTTTACTAAAGTTCGCCTTAGGCCTCTCTAAAACTAGGTGCGGCACTGCTAGTACGTTAGGTTCAAACAACAATGTGAATTCTTATATTCTAAAAAAAAATACAAGCTTAGCAAGGAAAAACTCAAGATATGGTTGTACGTTCTACTACTCAAGGTCATGTGGCTTTCCAAAAGTCACCCGAATATCAATGAGTATACTCAATTAGAACTGTCAAAGTTTGAGGAGCAACTTGACAGTTCTACGTCTAAATGAAATATGTAAACACATATCTTGAGATATTTTGTTCCTCATGGAAAATAAGAATAATAAAGAATATTTGGAATCCATTCAACAATGGATGGGTTATAGTTTTGCTTGTATAGTAGATTCATTCGGCTTAAGTGGTGGCTCAACAGTTTTCTGGAAGAATAAGGGCGACCTGACTATAATTCAAGCTACTAATAATATAATTGATATTAGATTACTTATAAAGCATCAAATTGTCTTTGCTTCTTTCACATATGGTCATCCAGTGAGACATCTAAGAACTCAAGTATGAGATCAACTGAAAGATGTAAACAGTTATAGGGTACAAGCTTGGTTCCTCATAAGGTGATTTTGATGAAATTCTAGAGAATTCAGAGAAGCTTGGAGGCCCGTAAGACCTGAAATATCCTTTTTCCAAATGAGAAGTCTGATTCAAGAATGTGGTCTTAGAGAAACATCCAGCTCATGTCATTTCTTTTCTTGGATGTGTTTCAGAACTTCTGAGTGGATTCAAATTAGGTTCGATAGAGCTTTGGCTACTATGAATTTTTTTAGAATTTTCCCCATAACAAACACTAGATACCTTCCCTTATTGGGATCAGATTATAGGCCTATAATTACATCTTTCATTACAAAAAATCAACATTACTGGAAACAGTTTTTCTTTGAAAAGGATGGATATCAAAAAGACATTTTAAGACTATTATTAGGAATGGTTGGAATGGAGATGATTCAGAGGCAGCTAGCAGTACGTATACTAGAATAATTAACTATCATAGAGAGATCTTTATATGGAAAAAACAGAATACCACCAACTCGGTGGATCAAATCAATAGTTGCAAATAGTCTCTGGAAACGGAAATCAAAAAGCTTCATCTTGATGAAAGTGTATTAGATTTCAATAAAAGAGAATTGGAACGACTATACTTAGAAGAAGAGAAATTCTAGAGACAAAAATCCAAGGAGAAGTGGAGAAGTGGTTAAAAGAAGGAGATATGAACACTAAATTCTTCCATAATAGTGTCAACTACAGAAGATTAAAGAAAAAAATCTTTTCCCACAGAGATCAACAAGGTTTTATGCATTACACTGAAGGTTCTAAAGTTCCATAGCAGCAGAGTATTTCAAGAAGCTTTTTGAATATTCTAATCCAAGGAATATTGATACACTAACAAAATTCATTCCAGTGGAGATTACAATGATGATGAATTCAAAGTTAACAAGTCGTGTAACTGCATTAGAAGTTAAAATACGGTTTTGAGAATCAAAGGGGAAAGTGCCCCAGGTCCCGATAGGGGACGAAATTCTCTTTCAGACATATTGGGATATAATTGGTCAACAAATAGTTCATGAAATACAAAAAGCCTTCACTAATGAATGTTTTCCTCAAGAATGGAATTACACTCATATTAGCCTCCAACACATATGATGGACTTTCATTGTTTAGTCTCTGCCCAGTTCTTTATTAAATAGTAGCTACCAGACTTAAATCTTTGTTACCGGATGTTATTTCTGAAACTCAGGGTGCTTTTGTGGCTGGCAAGCTCATATCAGACAATGTTTTACTTACTCATGAGGCATTACACCATCTCCACACTAACAAAAATGGTCAATCAAATTTCATAGCTATCAAAACTGATATTCTGAAGGCGTATGATAGGATATAATGGATATATCTTTAGAAAGTGCTCACCAAGCCTTGTTTTGCTAACAACTATATTCAAATGATCATGTTTTGTGTTACCTCAGTCTCATTTTTTGTTATAGTTAAATGGAAAAGTGCATGGACTAATTCAGCCAAGACGTGGAATCCGACAAGTAGATCCTTTATCACCCTATCTTTTCATACTATGAACGAAATGTCTTATAAGAGCGTTAAAAGGCGGAAGAATCATCCAAACTTACTGGATTAGCATAGATGGTTACTCGATACACCATTTGCTTTATGCTGATGACATCGTATTTATATGCAAAGCTGACATTGCTGAAGCTAAAAATCTTTAAACATGTCTTCAAGAATATGAGAAAGTATATGGATAATGCATCAATTACAACAAGTTAGTAGTCACCTTTGGAAAAAATATCACACCTTGGAGACAATCTCTAATTCGAGAATGGAAAAATATCTGGGTCTTCCAGAATGTTTTCATGGATCAAAAATAAATGTGTTCTAGTTCATAAGAGAAAAGCTCAAAGGAAAAACTACAAATTGATATTCCAAAACATTATCTCTTGGAGGTAAAGAAATTATGCTCAAAACAGTAGTGATGTCGCTATGAATCTATGCCATGTCTTGTTTTAAACTTGGAAAGAAACAAGTACAAAGCCTTACTAGTGCAGTGAGGTCATTGATAACAAGGTTTGTACACCTTGTTAGTCAAATCTATTGTAATACAATATGTATCAAACCAAAGTGTGGTGCTAACACAAGAGATATGTTAAATCATCCTCGTACAAGTGCATTAATTTTCAGGATCAAACCATAACAGAGCAAACAACAATGACAGAAACATAGTATGAAGAAAACATGGCAAGTAGAGAAAACAAAGTATGAACTATTCAAAAATCAGAAAGCTAAAACAGGGTCATGAGGAAGAAATGTCAGTGGTTTCAGTTCGACTAAGGGCTCCTAAGCTCGTCTAGCAACCTATTAAGCAAGATTGAAATCTCAATCTGCTAAGATCTAACCCAAATCTCTTTGGAGATTTCTCAGCATATTGGCATGATGAACAAGTTCTCAAATTAGCCAACTAACAGCCTAAACAACCAATATCTTGGGATAAGAATGATAATCCTGACAACACTTAAGTTTAGAATCCTAAAACTTCTCAAATCTAGAACTCAAGCAAATCAAATCTCTTGTGATCAAGATGAAATCAACATTAAGCTCAAACAAAAAGCTCAATCTAATCAATCAAACACCTAAACAAGCTAAAACCCAGAATCAAATCTAGATATACCTTCTTCCTCATGAAACCCTTAGAGATATACTCACTCATGATTATGAACATAAACCTTAAAATTCCAATTAAATACATAGATGGAAAGAGCATTAAAAACTGAAGAAGAGTATGGTCCCAATCACTTCAGATTCTTAACACATCAAGCTAGATCTAAGAAACAAAATAGAAAAGAGGTATTAAAAAGATAGATGATGGATTGCTTTGGTTTTCGCTTATAGGGGGTATTTATAGATCTCCGAACATGAAATCCCTAATTCGAGCCAGCATCATATAAGGTCGGTTAAAATAATGAAGTCGATGAGTACTTCTTGACTGGTGCTGGCGAGTTCAACCTGTGAATGTTTCAGTTTTTGCTTGTTTGCTTGGGTTCTTCTTGGCTGCACTCGCTGGTCTGGGTGACGATTTGGGGGTCTTCAGCCTTCAGGAATTTGGCACTCTTCACTCCGACTGGCTAGTTGAGCAAATTTGGCTTGTGCAAGCTTCAGTTTTAAGGGTCTTCAGTTCATGCACTTCATCTTAAGCTCATCCTTCTAGTTTTTATGCCAATTTCACTCCAGAATGCTACAAACCAGTTCTTTTACATCTAAGTTCCTCCAAATGCATGATGTATACAAAAATGCTCCTAAAGGACTCTAACGTGCATAAAATTCTATGAGTGAGGATGCAAATTTACCTTAAATATGCAGCTAAAGTGGTCAAAATATGAACATATCAGTCATTCTAGTGGAATTCAGCTAAGGATCATCGAAAGTAGCATGAGTTTCATTGAGACAAATGTGCAAATTAAAAGACCAAGGTGGCCTTGGTTTCAGAAATATTGCACTATTCAATCAGGCTCTATTGGCTAAGCAAACCTCAAGACTGCTAACTAGATTTAATACCTTACTAACACGCATATACAGATCAAGACACTTCAAGAACTCAGATTTCATGAATACTTCATTGGGAAATCGGCCATCATACGCATGGAGAAGCATCACACACGAGTGAGAGTTACTCAAGAAAAGGTTGACAAAACATATAGGGAATAGAAGAGATATGTAGGTATGGACTACTTATTGGATAATATATACGTAGATATTTTGGCAAATCTCTTGGAGAAGAAATGCTAGATTTCAGAGATGTGATTGGATACTAGAAATCAATGAAGATCATTCAACACTACATGCTAGACACGTCCTCTCACTATCTCCATCTAAATTAACTAAAGAATTTCAAGGCTTGCAATGGGTATTACAGAGTGTGTTAGAACTAAGAATTTGGTCGGTTGAGTGTATGGGCTAAAAATCAGTATAGCCCGATTACGGGCCCAAAGGCCCGTAACAAGATTATTAGTTAAGCCCATAGTAATAATACAAACCCAACATAACAACTTAACCTAAGAAGTTGACACATGTTCTCCACTTGTCAAGAAAGTGCTAACACACGTAGCAGGAGAACATGCGTTGTAACATCTGTCATTTAAGAGTGACATGTGTAAACTATGAGAGGAACATGGGCACACACCTGAACCATCTATAAATAGATGGAAAACTAGAAGAAAGAAGAAGGCCGAGAAATGAAGGAGCAAGTGCTAAGGAACGAAGAACGAGTTCTGCGGGAATCAGAGGAAACAAACAAGAAATATTAGTTAAGAGACATGATGAATGAACGTTCATAGCATTCAAGTTAAAAGCGTCTTAAACACGGGAATACCCGACCCACGTTCGTAAATTAACTTGACAAATACAGGAAAAGTAAAATTAATAAGACTTCAATTTTAAAACGAATCTGTTGTGCTAAAACGCGCATCAACAGTTGGCACCGTCTGTGGGGATGGGAATTCTCTAACGCAGAAAGGATCAACATGGCAACTGGCGAACATATAGAAGAAATAACAGTTGACGAATATGCACGACTGACTGACGAACGTATTGAAGGAATGGCAACAGACCAGCCTGTGCGGCTAATTGAAGAACACTCTGACGAACAGAACCAGCAGAATAACGAAGATCCGGCTACGAGAAACAATCAAATGGAACCAATCAAATGAAGGAACTCCCAAACAGCACCACCTCAAGGAGTCGTCGTTGAACCCATGGACATCCCGCAACTCCTCCAACCCATTCTAAGGAAGGCGGAAGAAGCAGATCGTCGAACGAACGCAAGGCTGGAAGAATTCCAGAGAAAATAGTAGCACTTGAGGAAACGCACGTTCGCACAAACTCAACAAGCGCAAACCAATCTCTGCAACAAAGAACCCGACCAGAAAACCCTCCTAATCTATGCGCTCCCCGTAACTTGCAAACAACGAACTTGCATAGACCACTAATGATCGCGCTTGAGGAGCAAGTTGAAGATCTCGAATTTCAAGCATTGGCTGCCGAACCAGTGCGATACACACCTCAGTCTCTCAGCTAGCATGGCGAACAAGCAGCGGCGATAAGAGCCATGAAAGAGGAAATTGAAAGAATAACTTCGCAGTTGCACAAAGCAACAAGTTCGGCCCCATAAAATTGATCAGATGCTGACAACAACACAAAATACTCCTTTCACCAGAAGGTTACTGGGAGTTAAAGTTCAACATAACGTAAAAATGAAATGCCCTACGTACGACGGAAAATCTGATCCTAATCAATTCCTGACAGCATTCGGAATAGCAATGGGAAGAACTCAGTACACGCCGCAAGAATTTGACGCAAGTTACTTGCAAATGTTTGTGGAAAGCCTCACCGGGGATACTTTGGAGTGGTTCGCAAAGCTGGAACCATATTTGATAGACAGCTTCAAACAATTGTCCAGGATCTTTCTTAAGCATTACTCGATGTACATATGAAAGGCTACCACCAGCGCAGACTTGTACTCAGTATTTTAGGGAACCGGAGAAACATTACGATCATATTTGGGGCGATTCAAGGCAATAGCGTCTAAAGTGACGGTTTGCGAGAATTCGAATTTGAAGGACGATCTGCACATCAATGTACCCAGATCTTTAGAAGACGCACTCCACCGTGCTACAAGATTCGCCGAAGTAGAAGATAGAAAGGCCCAATTTGGCGAAACGACGGATAATAAGCCGCCCTGAGCACAAGATAATTGTAATGAAAGAAAGAAAGAAAACTAATACATTCAATATCAACTCACCACCACATACTTCTGAACGCAAAGTGCAGAACTCAAGATGGAACAGGAAACACGAGGATAAGGATAAACAAGCATACTGTGAATATCATAAGCTGTATGGTCACACGACTTCGCAATGCCGGCAGCTACAACGAATCTTTTTAGAAAAATATCACAAAGAAAATTCAACAGTGACAAGGCACCATGAAGACGATAACTTAGAATCTTCAAAAAATAACAATGAGAATACGAAGGAACCCACTACCACGACGAAAACAAACATGGTGGGACATAACAATTCAAAACGAGCACGGGAAAATGATAAGGATAAGTTACCGTCACCCCGAAAACGAGTAAATATGATAATGGGAGGACTCATCGCATGCAATGATTCATTCCGTTCAATTAAAATTTACGAAAGGGCAGCTGAGATGAAGTGGAGACATCAGAGTCACATTAATGAAAATAGGCAAATCACATGGACACCCAATCAAGACATATGCTTCACACCAGAAGATATGATCAAAATCTCCACACCACACAACAATCCCCTAGTAATCAAACTCAGGATATTCGATTGTGATGTGTCAAGGGTCTTGATCGACACTGGAAGCTTGGTAGACTTGATCTTCAAAGAAACACTAGAATGGATAGAGCTAAAAGACGTAAAGATAAAACAGTCAGTTCGCCCGCTAACATGATTTAACGGTGATACAACAATGACTTTCGGAACAGTAAAGCTACCCGTCTTCCTCGGAGGAACAACCACGTGGGTAAAATTCCTCATTATCGATAACCCGCAACCTACAACGCTATACTGGGTACCTCGTGGATATACGCTATGAAAGCAGTACCATCCACCTATCACCAATGCCTGAACTTCCCAACCAACGGAGGAATTTGCACCGTTAGAGGAAACCAGTAAATGGCTAGAACATGTTTCATCACCGAACATAAGTTAATAAACAAAGGAAGGACTTATATGATCGCAAATCCTGATGAAAAACAGAAAAACATCGGCAATACCCTAAAAGATTGAACAAGTCAATATCGATCCTAGGAACAACGAAAGATGCATCTGGATAGGATCCGAATTTTTGCCAGATGTAAGAACCCGACTCATTGAGTTTTTACAACAGAACGTCTCAAATTTTGCTTGGACAACAAAAGATATGACAGGAATCAACACCAATATAATAACTCACGAGCTGAACACGGATCCAACCTTTAAACCTGTCAAACAGAAAAGAAGAAACCTGGGACACGAACGGACACAAGCGGTGAACGAGGAAGTGGATTGTTTATTACAAGCAAGGTCCATAGTTAAAGTACGATACCCAGAGTGGCTTTCCAACCCGGTGGTTGTCCAGAAGAAGAATGGAAAATGGCGAATGTGCGTAGATTTTACTGATTTAAATAAAGCATGTCCTAAAGATAGCTTCCCCTTGCCACGAATAGACCAAGTAATCGAAGCAACATCAGGGAATGAACTATTATCTTTCATGGATGCCTTTTTTAGCTATAACCAAATATGCATGCATCCGGAAGATCGGGAGAAAACTTCGTTTATTACCGAACATGGGATGTATTGTTATCAGGTAATGCCATTCGGCTTGAAAAATGCGGGTGCTACTTATCAACGATTGCTCAATAAAATGTTTAAGGACCAAATATATAAGACTATGGAAGTATATATAAATGATATGTTGGTCAAGTCCGCAAAAGCTTAAAATCATTTAAAAGACTTGAAAACTTGTTTCGAAACGTTAAACCAATATGGCATGAAGCTGAATCGAGCAAAGTGCACCTTCGCAGTTCAAATAGAAGAATTTCTTGGGTATATCGTCACTAAACGAGGAATTGAGGCTAATCCAAAACAAATCAGAGCAATTATGGACCTCCCTTCGCCAAGGAACAAACAAGAGATACAACGGCTCACGCGGAAAATCGCGGCACTAAATCAATTCATCTCACGCTCCACGGACAAATACCTTCCCTTTTATAAAATGCTCTGTAATAACAAAAAGTTTGAATGGAATGACGAGTGTGATTCCGCTTTCTCAGAATTAAAAAATTACCTATCTACGCCTCCGATTTTGTTTAAACCAGAAGAGGGAGAAGTACTATATTTGTACACTTCAGTTTCCAGCATCGCGATCAGTGAAGTTTTGGTTCGGGAAGACAAGGGAGAGCAAAAATCCATATTCTACATCAGTAAGTCATTGAGCAATCCAGAAACGAGATATTCAGCAGCAGAAAAACTTGCTTTAGCCATGGTGACGTCAGCCCGAAAACTAAGACCGTATTTTCAATCACACACCATAGTTGTATTAACTAACCATCCTCTTCGAACCATCCTGCATAGTCCCAATCAATCAGGAAGACTCACAAAATGGGCTATCGAACTAAGTGAATATGATTTGGAGTACAAGGGAAGAACGAGCACAAAGTCTCAAGTATTAGCTGATTTACTAATCGAACTATCCCCCGAAGTACAAACCGGCAAGCATGGAGTAGGGAATTGGACCCTATATGTAGACGGAGCATCATCTGCACAAGGATCAGGAATCAGAATCCGATTAGTGTCACCAGAAGGAAGCTTCATCGAACAATCGTTCAGACTAATGTTCCTAGCGTCGAATAACGAGGCCGAATATGAGGCACTTATAGCAGGATTACGACTAGCTCAATCGCAAGGAGTACAAAGAATAGTAACTTACTGTGATTCTCAACTAGTGACCAATCAATTTAATGGCGAATTCGGTGTAAGGAACGAGCGTATGGACGCATATCTCAGAATTGTACGAGAACTAGTCCGGAGTTTTCTAGAATTCAGACTCGAGAAAATACCACGGAGCGAGAACACATCAGCTGACGCATTGGCAACATTAACATCAACTTCAGACCCAGACCGTCACAGAATAATTCCTGTTGAAAGTATTAAAAACCTAAGTATAAGTTTACCAAAAGGAAACTATTGCACAATCACGGAAGAAAACGAGTCTGAGGAACATGTCCAGTAGATTGGCGGACTGACATAAGACTTTATTTGGCTGACGGAACAACACCTGAAGATCGATAGGCTGCACATCGATTAAGAGCTCAAAGCGCTCACTACACATTTCATAAAGAACATCTTCTGTGAAGAAGTATTGATGGAACATTACTCACGTGCATATACGGAAAAGAGACTTTAAGAGTAATGCAAGAAGTACATTTAGGAGCAGGGGGAAACCATTCTAGAGGACGATCATTTGCATTCAAAGTCAGACGGTTAGGTTACTTCTGGCCGACAATGAACTCCGATTGCAAAAAATTTACTGCTAAATGTGAAGCGTGCCAACGTCATGCACCAATAATACACTCACCAGCTGAATTCCTCATATCTACGACTGCACCTTACCCATTTATGAGATGGGCGATGGACATCATCGGACCTCTCCCTTCAGCATCAAGCAAACGTTTCATATTAGTAATGACAGATTATTTCACGAAATGGGCAGAGGCGAATTCGTACGCTAGGATTCAAGATTCTAATGTTCAGAAGTTTGTCTGGAAGAACATAATATGCCGCCACGGGTTACCATACATAATAGTAACTAATAACGGATCACAGTTTGTGTCTAAAATGTTCGACCAATTCTGCGCTAGTTGGAAGATTCGTCTCAGCAAAGCAACGCCGCGAAACCCATAAGGAAATGGACAAGCCGAAGCGTCAAACAAGATTATACTAAACGGGTTAAAGAAATGATTGGACGAAAAGAAATGCAAATGGACCGATGAATTAGACGGAGTACTATGGTCATACAGGACAACCCTTATAACTGCCACAGGCTCTAGCACTAGCTGAAGCAAACATACCTACATTACGAAGAACAGAACTTCCTCATCATCAAGGGGTGAATAATACAATGATCATAG